>CAEGAE010070058.1:0-13198 GCA_903067095.1 Girardinus metallicus | reverse complement strand
TATATATATATATATATATATCAGGGACTTTCTTGTCATCGGAGTCGGCTGAGCAGCGAAGTGTTTCTGCTGCATCAGGTCCAGTCAGAGGGAAACATTTCTGAGTTAATTCAGACGCAAACTGTTGGTGCGAAACGTTTGAGGAAATAAAGCTGAATTTCATCATGAGATTTTACCCTAGAAAGCATCTCCTCGATTTCACACATTTAATCATCACGCTGTGATGATTAAATGTGTGATTTTATTTCAGATATTAGGAGATTTGAGGCCACGATGACTCATTTTAAGAAGCGGAGGATTCAGACAAGACAGACTTGAATAATCAGCGCTGATCCTTCACCGAGCCGAAGCGTTTCTATTGACCATGAAACTGCGCAAATTGGAATGACGGGGATAAATGGGCGTAATGGAAAAACGCCAATTTGACATAACTCGGATTTTTTAATAAAACGTCTTTGAGGTGTTTCTTCTTCTTCTTTTTCAGCCGTATTAAAATGAGTATTTTCCGCAAAACTGAAACACTTTTTTCGCACCACAGCGCTTGTTGCAGACCTGCTCTGCTCGGAGGTTGTGTGTCCAACATGTTGAATCCATAAATCTTCTTGAAAATCACCCACTACAATTTCCTCAACTCCGAGATCGCGGAGTTTTTTCCCCGCATTCGGTTATAAGACTCTGATAGGTGACGATGACTGACTGTCTCCGCTGATTTCTAGTGACTTGTCATGTGAATCAGCTCATTCACATGTACTTTTAATTTCATTTCTTATTTAACTGAAACAAGACAAATACAAAATGGAGTCTTTTCGACGTTAGCAGAATAATATTTAGGCACATTTGTAATGGAAACGCATCAGAACAACCCCTGATCCAGTTTTTTTTTTTTTTTTCTCAGATGGATTTCCTAAAATATTATTTTTTAAATAAATGATAAACAGACTCGGTGGAGTTGTGCTGCCGGTCCGTACCGCTCCTCCCGGTCCGGTAAGGGTGTCCGGGTCGCTCCAGGTACAGAGCGGCTCCGTCCGGCAGGTCGGCGCAGATGATGAAGACCAGGCCGAGAAGACAGACCTCACAGCGGGACGCAGGGGGGGGAGAAGGAGGAAGAGGAGCACTGAGGAAGAGGAGCGGCATCTGGATCCTTCATCCACAGGAAACTATGGTCGTCATGGTTACCGTGGAGCTGCGTGGCGTTGACGGCTGCTGGATCCGAGGACCTGAAGCAGGTCAGGTGGGTCTGAAAGGCAGGAGAAGATGTCAGAGTTCCTGCTGGTTTCATAAAACTGTTTGATTCTAAGGCCGCCGGGTTTCTGACTCTGACCTGCAGCTTCCGGGTGTCGGCGGAAACTGGGGTCGTCACGGCAACAGTTAGCAGGAAAACAAGGACGAACATGTCTGAAGTCTGCAGAACGAGAAGTCAGATTCAACTTCCTCTCAACTCCTGACCTTTGATTTTCATCAGAAACTCGTGACTTCTTTAAATATTATATTTAGATTTGTAGCTGAGGAGATAAAGGAAGATGCCCAGCGACAGACTGGTGACCTGACCAGGTGACCCGCCTCTCACCCGGAACGTAGCTGGAGAGGCAGCAGCACCTCCCGACCCCATTAAGGGACGAAGGGTGAACAGGAAATGGATGGATGGATGGATGGATGGATGGATGGATGGATGGATGGATGGATGGATGGATGGATGGATGGATGGATGGATAAAGGATGATAATCCTGAATTATCCTCATTCTGAGTTGTTATTAGCAGGTTAATGGGCTCCTGCCTGTTTTCAGCTTGGACGTTTTTTCCTTCTGACAGTTTTATTTTTCACTGAATGAGGGAAAAACAGGGAAATGAATTTAAAGTCGATTATTTAAGAAGAGAAAATCGATGAAAATAAATGTGAATATGAAAGGAAATGTTTTGCTAAAAAAAGAGTCATTTGTTTGTGTTTTTTAATATGTGATAAAACAACTATTACCAGTCAGCATTTGTGACGCGTAGAATGAAGTTTATTCACCTCCAGCAACTTTTATGGTTTTAACTTTATTTTGCCGCTGATTCTGAGCTCATTAGGCGCAAACTGCGATGAAAATCATCTTGCGCCATTTATTCCCCGATAAGGAAGGAAACGGCATTTCAATTCAATAAAGTTTAATTATGCAGCTAACAAAAGGCAACAACAATAATAATCATTTTAATTCAATCATACATTAATCTGAAATAATTATCCAAACTGATCAGTTCCAAGTAGATCAAGAAGTTTCTACGGAAACTCAGCAGGCCCATCGAGTCGTTTGCTTTTCTCTCCTGTTTGTTTTGAAGAGTTTTCTATAATCTACTGTTCAGACATTTGGCATTATGAAATTCCTCCTCAGCCTCTTTTTTTAGGTCACATCGCAGTTCAAACTCTTAGGAAAAGGTTTTTCGGTTCCTCTGGATTTGAGATTAAATGTAGAACCTGACCTCGGAACTTTATTCTAATTTATTGGCTGATTTATATAAACGATCAGTTATTGTTAGTGTGGATTCAGGAATATTAGCGCTGATTAGCTGAGCTTCAATACATCTAAATGTTGCTGTAAAACGATTTCCTCTGAATCGGAGTCCGAGTCAAATAAAATGGACAATAACAATAATAATTGCAGCTGAATAAAAGGTGAATAAATCACTTGTCAGCTTCTGAAACAGAAATATGCTTTTTCTTCTCAAAGTTTTCTGTGCATTTTGGCGCAGAAGGAATGAATGGTTTCCTTAGAGCCTGAAGCTGCAGCTTCTCTGCAAACAAACTGAAGACAAACGTTAATAAAAAGAGGCTCCGTGCAGCACAGGAGCGTCATTGATCTGAATAAATAATACAAATAAACGTGTAAATTAAGAACTTATAGTTAGTTGGTGGGTCTAACGGGCTAATATGCAATGTCATATTTTACCGCATGATAACTAATAAAATAAGTAAATATGGCGTCTGGGGAAAAATGATGATTATTAACTGCATTCACGTTTCTTTACGCAATAAAAACTGTTAAAATCGTTAATATTTCCATTTAAAATGTATTTAAATCAAGAAACTACTAGAGCTATGCCAACATTCTGCTAAATAAATACCTGAATTCAAACTCACCTGATTTTATCTCATTAATGGACTGAAACAATGATTGGTTCTGCTGGGTCCACATAGGCTGGAGGTCAAAGGTGAACTCGGAGCGTCTGCAGGACTTCCAACACGTTTTCAGTTCTCACTCGTCTGGGTCTGACGAGTGAGACCCAAACTGTTTTTTAAACGGTCCCACCCACCTCCCTCCTGTCCCAGGAGGGAGGTGGGTGGGACCGTAGTTTCTCAGTTTCTCAGTTTCCGTAGTTTCTCAGGAGTTGGGCCGCACCGGCCCAACTCCTCCCTCGAACCTCTCTTCCGCATGTCCTCCCTTTTCTTTCCGAACTTCTCTGGGAATCAGAAATAGTCCAAGCGGTGAGCCAGAGGGAACGCTGAGTCCGAATAATATAAAAACAATAAAAGATCATTCCAAGTTTGTGTCGGCTTACAGAAAAGGTCCGAAGTCAACAGTCCGACCCAAAACACCCAGAACCATCCGGAACAGAACCGGCGGAGGTCAGTCAAGGTCATCGGAGAGAAAAGGTCCAAGTTCTGATAAATAAGAGAGAAAATCTCCAGATCTGGAGGATCCCCTGCGTTCATGGTGAGCGCGCTGACACTTCCTGTTCCGGCTTCAGGCCAGTTGCCATGCAGCTCTGACAGAAATACACACGTCACATGACGTCACAAGGATGTGGAGATGTGCGGCAAGGAGCCGAACACCAGTCTGTGTTTCCCAGGCTACGGATTAGGAATATTGGAAGTTAAGCTGGTCGGAACCAAATACGAGGTTCAGATTTGATACACAACCTCCTTCATCCAGTGAGTTACAGGCCGGTCTCTAATCTGCGTTAATAACGCAGATTATTAACGCATCATGATTCAGTCACGGTGAAATTTACTATTTAAAATCCAATATTGAGACACTTTTAATGAAGATCAAAGCGGATCTGGCAACCCGCCCGTCGATCCGAGTTTCCACATTAGTTACTGTTTCCTCAGCCTCTTATAATAATAATAATAATAATAATAATAATAATAATGAAAGAAGCAAGTGTTACTGTGTAAAACATGTAACTGAAGGTTCTGCAACACAAACTAACTCAAACAGAAGAACAGTCACCATCAGCGCTCAGTAAGTCCGCTCTGTCTGACGCATGTTTCCTTAGAACCCCGTTTCTTTATCACTGGCGCAGAGACACTGGCCCAACTGGCGCAGAGACACTGGCCCAACTGGCGCAGAGACACTGGCCCCACTGGCGCAGAGACACTGGCCCCACTGGCGCAGTGACACTGGCCCCACTGGCGCAGAGACACTGGCCCCACTGGCGCAGAGACACTGGCCCCACTGGCGAATCACTGAGAAACACTGACAGGTGATGAATAATATAATCTATTTTTATAACCAAAATTATAAAATCTTTCTGATTTAACCTCAAGAACACAAGTTAATAACACGGAAAACGAATAAAATGGACAGACTATCACGTTAACGTGGTACGCGCCACACAAGGAGGGAGGAGAAGCAGCCAGCAGTGAAGCAGCCCGAGTTCATTCAAGTTGAACCTGTGGGCGCTGAGCGGAAGTGACAACCAGCCCGCGGCCTGTTACGGTAACAAGTGAAGAGCTTTTTGTTTCTCAAGTGAACAGAAGTTCATGGACCAACCAGCTGCGCGGTGGGCGGGCTGTGGGGGTTTCCATACCAGGTTCTCCTGGTGGTCAGTCAGACCGGGTAAAATCTTCCAGAATTATTAATCTAATATTCCATCTAAACTTGTTAAATCAGAGATAACGTCCCCAGAGGAGGCAGGTTTCACGCCGCGTCTGTCAGGTCGAGTTTCAGTCAGTTATCCGTTTTGCTCCGAGATGAACCTGTGAAAACCTGAAGGTTCACCTCCACACTCCATCACTGGACGTTTTTAATGGCTGAATAAATTAAACATTTACATTTTTATGGTGTTTGTATTCCTTGCTGCGTTTCCATCAAGTTCTTACAAAGTTTAAAATGATTTCATGAGGAAGCACTGACTTTCAGGTAAATTATAAAATCAAATGAAGGTAAAAAGATTTTTATATTCTGCTTAAAACCGTAAGAGGCTCAGTTTAATTACAATAACAGATCAATCAATAAATAAATCACAGTAAAAGTTTTTATTGCATATTTAACACAGAAAACATTAAAGTACTTTGAGAAGAGGAAACATTTAATAAAACCAGGGATGAACCACAGCTAAAACAGAAACGGATTTAAGCCGATCTTCGTCCTCCTCAGTCGGCCTTCAGGGCGAAGAGCACGTCGTCCTGGCTCACGTTGAGCCAGACCCTCTGCAGGACCCCCAGGCGGCTGGGCTCCAGCAGCAGCAGCCTGCAGGCTCCCAGGCGCCGACACACGGCCAGGCCCTCCGACACGCCGACGGGCTGCAGGCCCTCCACCCGACACAGAGCCTGGTGCTGCACCAGCACCTGGCAGACCGCGCGCAGGGCAAAGCCAGACAAAGTTTCTTTATTATAAATATTTATTCCTGGATCGCTACATTAGAACATTTAGTGGTTGATGAATGTGTGAGATTCCTCTCATGGTTTCATCCAGTGTGGGAGCCGCTTTCTGTGTCGGCCATCTTTGGGGTCAAAGATGGCCGACACAAAAGAGCAACAAAACTTCTGCTGTTTTGTTGCTTCTTTCTGCTCAGAGCAGAAAGAATAAAAACTTCCAGGCCGACGCCTCCGAACACGGAGCCAAAAAATACCGTAAGGTGAGAACATTTCATCTGACAATCAATTATTACCCAATAACTGATTGATTATACATTTCCTCTGTATGAATGATGGATGGATGGATGGATGGATGGATGGATGGATGGATGGATGATGGATGGATGAACAGATGGATACTGATGAGTCGTTCACAGGCGATTTGATTCTTTTGAACAGTTCTATGAACGATAGGACTCGAGCCTCAGTGAGAACCGTTTTAATTCTCTGCTCACTGGTTCTGCTCTGACCAGTGTGACCTTTTGACCTCACCTGTTGGAAGGTTGTACCAGGTGTGACCTTTTGACCTCACCTGTTGGAAGGTTGTACCAGCTGTGACCTTTTGACCTCACCTGTTGGAAGGTTGTACCAGCTGTGACCTTTTGACCTCACCTGTTGGAAGGTGGCCTCCTCCAGTCCCAGCCTCCTGAACTCTGCGATGACGGCTCGTAGGAACAGCTGCTCCTGCGTCGACGCGCTCCTGGAAACAAACACGGCGGTCCGTCAGCCGCTCCCCGAAGCTCCGCCCACCGCCGTTCCCGCCGGGACGCTCACCTGATGGCGGCGACGTACGGCGAGGAGAACATCTCGTCCAGCGCCTGCATCACGTGGCTCATCCCCACCAGCCCCGCCGCCGAGCGCTCGCAGATCTCCGTCGCCCGCCGGCAGATGTCCAGGCACCTGCGGGCGTCGCCCGACAGCGCCGCCACCTGGCGGAGGAGAGCGGCGCTGAGCCGGCCGGTTCCCACGGAGACCAGAAACAGGTCGGGGAGGGGAGGCTTACCTTCCTGGAGACGAGCTGCAGCGCGTCGTCCTCGAAGGCCTTCAGCTTGTTGAGGCGAGACGTGACGATCTGCTGCAGCTGCTTGAAGGAGTACGGCTGGAAGGACATCCGGGTCAGACCCTGAAGGTCAGAGGTCAAGGTCACTTTACTTATACAGCACATTTTCAGCAACAAGGCAATGCAAAAGGTCGGAGATCAGAGGTCAACCAACTCGACTATTTTTGTTTGAGCAGCTTTTGCTTTGAAGAAATACTTTTATTAAAATCTTTTAAATGAGACGAAACTTTTTGCTGCACAAAAATTTGACACCATTTTTTTTTTATTTGAAGTAGGTGGAGGTCAAGCTGATGAAACTTATACTAATCTAAAAATATCATCCAAAAATGATAAAGTGTCTTTGCTGCATTCTTGAACTGAGTTTCAGGGCCACATCAATTCGTTTAAAGGGCCATTAACGGCCCCGGAGCCGCGCTTTGGGCACCGCTGCAGTAAACTAAGCTGGAAGTCGCAGGAAACATAAAATCAGAGAAGTGATCTTGAAGTCCTGGTTCTGGTTCTCTATGTTCTCCATACGACCTGTCCAGAGTTCCTCCTGGTGCCGCCATGACCTTTGACCTCAGTGTTCCCTCACCAGCCTGCTGGCCACGCGGTTGATGAGGATCCTCTCCGGCAGGTCCATGGTGTTGGCGATGGCCAGCACCACCAGGCGGGCGTGGCGCCGCGTCGGCCAGTCGAACAGGTTGTACATCACGTTCTGCTTCCTGGTCCACAGCAGGTCCAGCTGCACAGACGGACAGACAGGTCGCCGCGGCAACGGGCCGGCCGATCAACGCTTTGTGGTGGCGACAGCTTAGGAAAGCTGCAGCCGTGAACAAACTGACAGTTTGAATAAAATTCAGAAGGTTTTCAGTTCTGACTGAAATGCATTTGATGCTTTTGTTCTTTTCACGTGTCGCTTTAATGATGAAGGGGCCGACTGACGAAGAGGAGGAGGAGGAGGAAGCTCAGTTTAAAGACATTATTCTGAATTAAATAAAAGAAACAGAACTCTCAGGACCGCTGTGTGGGACCGCTGTGACCTCTGCAGGGGCGGCGACCCCCATGTTGAAGACCTCTGTTTAAATCTTCAGTCTGGACTCTGATTGGTCAAACCCAAACCTGCCAGGGTACGAATACTTCTGGATGAACTCCAGCGATCTCGTAGAAACTATCAAGGCGTTTTATTTCTGCAGTGGAACAGAAACGCTTCCTGGTTCTGGAGGGATGGTGAGCCCGCATCACCACCCCTCCACCGCCGTGCTGCTCAGGGTTTGAACCTGCACTTTGTTACATGACTGCATGTGAACGAAACCACAAACCAACAAATCTGAGGGGCAGGAAATGAGGTCACACTTTGGAGAACAAGCAGAAGATTCACGCTGCCATTTTTAACTTTTAAATCTGCTGCTGATTTTAGTCAGAACCAACAAAGTGACACTTTGTTTTAAATCAAATCTGAACTCATGAGGACTAAATGCCAACGCTGCTTGCCCACCTCGTCCACCAGCAGCACGGTGGTCTCCTTCCTCGGCGCCGGGTTGCTGAAGCGTTTCTCCAGCAGCGCGGCGGCGTGGTCGGCCGTGGCTTTCTGACCCGTCAGCTTCTGCAGAGAAACAGAAACGTTTTATTATCAGATTAATGATCAGTAACAGGATGTTTGTTTGTAAAAACTAGAAGAGGAAGAAAACATCAGCAGCGTTTTACTCAGATGTTTCACAATAAATAGTTAAATCACAAGACGAGTTTTGTTGTAGTTTCTGTTCTTCAAACTGAAAAAAATGACTAAAAATAAAAGATTTACATCACGTAGATTTATTATACATTAATGTACTGTCAGTTTTTAACAATATATTATTGTAGTTAATCGATTTTAAAAGGTGCAGCTCAAGACTGTATTTATAGAAGGTTTAGTGGAAGGAAAAGATTTCTGTTTCCAAGTTTTTTTTATTAATCAAATTTTTCAAATCTAATTTTCTTAGATGGTAAGTTTTAGGTTTTAATTCTCTGCGAATCAGAATCATCAAAAACAACAAGAAATAAAAGCTTTCAATATTTGATGATATTCACCAGATCACATTACATTTGGTAATAAATGAAGAAACTAAAACTCATAAAAAGGAAGCGGCTCTTTAACGGAACCCAAATTATTAGAACAAAACTAATGAAAACATTAAAACGTGGATCCTTTGATCCCCAAACTGAAACAAAAACGTGAACCGGTCAGTCAGAGGTCAGCCTGGTGGTCAGGCGGGTTAGTGAGCCTATGGCTCGGCGATCAGCCAATCACCTGCAGGATCTGGGCGTAGGCCTGGTGGGGGTCGGTCATCTTCATCCCGTTGATCTGGATGAAGACGAACGGCGGGATCTCGTCCTGCTCGGCGGCGTGCTGCAGGCAGCGCATCACTTCCTGCACCGTGGCCGTCTTCCCCGTCCCCGGCACGCCGGACACGTACATGCACCTGAGGAAGAGCAGCAGGTCAACCTGCGGGCGGAGAGCTCCCCCTGGTGGCAGACCGAGGAACTGCAGCAACTCTGGTTCTGCTTTGGCTCCAACAACTAATTATTAAAAAAGAAAAACCTAAAAATGTTAGGATACTAGAGTCATAAAGAGACGTCCAGGTTTTGTTTTTGACTATTAGGAGCATAAGACATAAATATTTCATATTATTATAAGAATAAAGTCACAATATTAGCAGAATAAAGATATGAAAGGAAGAAAGTCATATAACCACGAAAAAGTAAAAACTCTGAGATTCAGCTGTTTTTAACAGTCGTTTAAAAAGTTTTGCTCCTGATAATTAGATGCTGATGCGTTAAAAGAAGCATTTCCTTTATAAAGGAAATGCTTCCCAAGACGCTCGACGTTCCTCACTCTCAGTTTCCATCTTCCATGGAGGAGTTCGTACCACTGCGACTTTATGCTCCTAATTTAAAACTCAGATCTTTTCTCCAGGTCGAGCGCCAGGATGCAGCAGAACCGAAGGGACCGTCTTCAGGTTCTGCCGGCTGCGTGTTCTGGGTCAGAACCGTCAGAACCGTCCTCACCCTCCGGTTCCGTCCAGGACCTTGCTCTCCACGAAGCTGTAGATGTCCTGGAACTCCTGCTCCCTGCAGGGCAGCGACTCCGGCACGGCCGACACGTGGAGCCTGGAGGGAGCAGAGAGACGGTGAACAGGGCGAGTCTGTCGGGTCCGTTTGGACCTGAAGCCCTGAGGTTTGTTACAGTTTGTTACATTAGACGTTTTTCTGACGGTTCGGTTTGTTTTCACAGGAAAAAAACCCCGACAGAACCAGAACCGGACTCTAAAAACCAGGAGAGAACGTTCTGTCTGTTGATTGGTCAGATGAGTCTGGGGGCGGGACAAGCAGATGGAGATACAGGAAGTGGTTCTGACCCAGCTCCGGTTCTCACCTGGCTCTGGCCTCCTCCAGGACGTTGCCGGGGCGACGGGCCGGCTGGGCCCGGTTCGGGATGCTGGGCGTGGCGTGGCGATGCGTCGGCGGCGTTTTCGGACCGGCCTGCAGAACCAGAACCGAGGAGCTCAGAACCGTAGAAACCGCTGCCAGCCGTCATCGCCATGGCAACACTCACCTTCCTCGGAGTCTTCCTCGGCGCTGAGGTTCTCTGCTTCGCCGAGGAAGAGGAGCGGCGGCTCTTCTTCACCTCCAACTCTTCATCATCCTCCTCTTCGTCGCTGCTCTGCAGCTCCTTCCTGGACGGAACGAACTCCTCCTCTTCCTCGTCTTCGTCAGAGCTCAGCCGGCCGTCCAGAAGGTTCCTGAAGGAGAAACATCAGAACCGCTAGAGATCGGACCCACGGGTCGGAGGGAGGTTCTGGTTCTGGACGGGTCGGCGCTCACAGCTGCTTCCTGATCCGAGACGACACCTTCAGAGCCGACTTCCTCCTGGAGATCCTCAGGGCGCCGTTCTCCTCCTCCTCGTCTCTGAGGGACACGTCGACCCGGCGGGTCAGAGGTCAGGCAGCGAACAGAACCGGGTCCAAACAGAACCGGGTCCAACTCAACAGAGTAACATATAAACATGGATCTATTTTAATCTGTATTTCTGCAAATTTACACAATTATGGGTTAAAAAACTGAAGTTCTGTTTCTCAGAATATTAGATTTTCTTTTGAATTCAAATTTTATTGATTTATTTATTAGTTCCTGCTTTAGAAAATATATTCTGATCTGCCGATCCCAAACCCGTCAGCAGGGGGCGCAGTGGAATTAAACCAATCAGGTTAAAAGCAGCTTAGAAAAAATATTTTAAACTAAATTCTTTTTTTTTGTTTTGATAACTGATAATACTTTGTTATTTAAAATAAAATATTTTAAACAGGTGGGCCAATATGTCGCCCAGGTTATTTCATTTATTTTCTATCTGTTTGTACTAAAGCCTTCATTTTACTTTGGATAGGCCGTTTCGGTTGATTCACTGAGAAAAATGTTTTTTACTGATTGAAACTGAAAAGTAAAAATACTCACAGAACCTCCAGAACCGGTTCCGTCCCAGTCTGGACCTCCTTCCTCCTGGTGCTGGTTCTGCCGGGGACACAGAAAGGTCAAAGGTCATCTCTGGTTCTGAGGTCCAGATTCACTTCCTGTGCAGAACCACAGTGACCCAGGACTCAAACTCCCAGCAGCCTCTGCTTCAGAGCTGGAGTTTCCCACCATCACCAGGTGACCTAAATGCAACACGGAGATGCGTTCGGGTGTCGCGTCTCCCTGCAGGTGGCGTGGTTTATCTTCTGCTGGAGGATTCCAGCTGGTCCTGAACTGGTCCTGAACTGGTTCAAACATCTCCAATTCATTTAGAAACTTTTTGGTTTTTGAAGATTTCATTTTTATTAGGGCTGTTGTAAACGAATATTTTAGTAATCGAGTAATCTATAGAGTATTCTTACGATTAATCGAGTGATCGCATAGAAAATTTGATAAGATAAAATATTGGTAAATGTGGCATAACAGCAGTGTTACTATCGGATATCAATATCAGTCCAAGTTTTCATATTTGAGCTTCTCTACTAGCTACTTTTCTACAGTTTAGAAAACTAACCTGTAACAATAATGACTCACTTTCTAAGTTAACCTGAAGGAAAGTTTACAAAAATCTGAAATTATATTCAATTTAATAATAAAGAGGCAGGATCACAAATACGCTAATAAAAAATGTCTATAATCCAGCTTTTAGTTTATGTTTTCATCTTCAGTGAGTTTAATAGATGAACTCTGACCTTTGGCCCCAGACCTGTTTGAGAAAACGGGAAATGTGTCCTGGAGTGGAGGACAGATTAGAGACGAATGAACGGATGAACGGGAGGAAACAGACCAGGGGGGAGAATGAGGGACGTTTAGGACAAAATCTATGTTTTGTCTCTAACAACTAACAACTAACACACACAGAAAATATTAAAATTGCTCAAACACACTGATAAAATATCACATGCATACAGTTTTTTTTCTCACACGCAGACAAAAAAGACTAAGACATATAAACTAATAAAATATAGACTCACCTTTTGTATGTGAGAGTGACGTCACGGAAGAGGCGGGACATCATTTGGAGATCAGTTCGCGCATGCGTTGATACCACAGTGACGTCAGCTTCAAGTTGGATATTGGAGCCACACGGTGTTAGCTGCTTTTAGCTCAATGCTAATCTGATTTTTGAACGCTAATTTCGGCCAGACATTCTCTATCGCTCCTTCCTCAAGTGCTCGGCGGTTCACTTAGGGCTTACTCTGGCGTTAGAGCCGGAGTAATTGGCCTTAGAACCGGAATAAGCCCTAAGTGAACCACCAAGCGCTTGAGGAGGGAGCGGTAGAGAACATCTGGCCGAAATTAGCGTTCACAAATAGGATCAACCTTGAGCTAAACGCCGCTTACTTCGGCTCTAACGTCTTATCCCAGTGTCAGAGCCATAAGTGAACCTCAGAGCGCTTGAGGAGGAAGCGGAGCTAACGCAGGAGTAAGGCTTTAGAGCCTTATGCCGGAGCAAGAGGAGCTAACGCCGGACGAAGCGGAGCTAACGCCGAAGTTAGAGGAGCTAACGCCAGAGTACAGACCTAAGTGAACTTCCGAGCGCTTGAGGAGGGAGCGGAAGAGAACGGCTGACCGAAATTAGCGTTCTTATGCCCCGCCTCTTCCGTGAACACTCACACACATACAAAAGGTGAGTCTATATTTTATTAGTTTATATGTGAAATCTTAAGTTTTTTATGTATGCGTCTGAGAAAAAAAATGTATGCGTGTGTGATATTTTTGTAGTGTATATGCGCAATTTTGGTATTTTGTGTGTGTGAGAGAGAAGAATTGCATATGTATGACATTTTAATAGTATATATATGCAAATAAAATATTTTGTGTGTGTGTATTAGTTTTTAGTAGTGTGTGAGAGATAAAACATAGTTTTCGTCCTAAACGGCCCCTTATAGGGAGCAAAAGGAGACACTTTGTCACACTCAGAAACTCATCTACCAGCCATGTACGATGCGCTCCGCCACCCGTTTGCTCAGACCGGGATCTGAAATTTATT
>CAEGAE010070052.1:0-48461 GCA_903067095.1 Girardinus metallicus | reverse complement strand
TGGATGGATGGATGGATGGATGGATGGATGGATGGATGGATGGATGGATGGATGGATGGATGGATGGATGGATGGATTTCAAAACCTTTTTTTTTCCTGCTAAATAAGCGATAAACTCAACTCCCAATATTTTTAATGAAATAGGCAAACCCATCAGATTTCTGTAGAAATTTACTGTAGAGCCTAAACAAAACCAGGTTTGCCATATTTAAAAAAATAATAACAACAAACCACGTCCTACATTTTTCATGTTGATCATTCTGTTTTTGTGTCTTTTCAGCAACAAGCACAGGATTTTGTTCATTTTTGGTTTATTCTTTCTAAGTTTATTAAGCTTAGGAAGTCTGAATTTTAGTAAAAGCCACCAAATGTTTTGTGATCCCTATTATTAGTAAATTACCTGAAATTGAAAGCAAAATCCTGGATGAATACTTTGTGTTGCGCCTCACACTTTCCATTTTAGGATTTTTTTTGCATCTCTTTCTGTTTTTGAACTTCCTGCCATCAGTGAAAACTTCAAATTTGGACTGTTCTTGAATGGCAATCGAGTAATCAAAGTCTGCCCGATTGAAAAGAATATTGTCTCTTTCTGAACTGGTGCTTAACCTGTTACTGTAGACCAACATTTAGTTTTATACTTTTAATATCAGAGCAACACCTAGAGAAACTCCTGCAAGTTTATAAATGATGGAGTACTTTGCGACCCAGAACATGGAGAACCGACATTTACCTTTACCTTTGTCTTTCTTTTGGTTTTGTTGTTTCGTTGAATTGCCTTGTTGCTGAAAATGTGCTATATGAATACAATCACCTTTACCCTTCACCTTTAATCAAAGAACATTCCTGCTTTAATGTCATCGGATGGTGTTGATTCACATTCTGACTCAATAAATAATCTCGAATGAACAGCAGTTTGAAAATAACTCTACAGATATTACTACGTAGCTAATTGCTTTACGTTGTTATAAATATGGAAACACTGAATAGTATCAAATGCTGTAACACTTAGTACGACTGTAATCCCTGTCAAGCTTAAATATTTAGCATTAAGAGCGCAGACTTTTACCCCAAAGTTGCGTCTGAATTTGAGAACTCTCCATGCACCAGCTTGAATGTTTACTTGTTCAGACGCTGACATTTATCTAACCACAGGGCGAACAAGGTGAGGCTGGAAACCCGGGACCACCTGGAGAGCCTGGAACTGGGGTAAGAATACACCGTCTTTTGCTGCGCCCCTCTGCCGGCGCGAATAAGTCCACCAGCGCCGTCCTACAATTTCATGCAGACGTTTCGGTTCGTGTCACAGGCTCTCAGTTCAGACCACTCGTCTACCGTACATGCAGTTGTTTTTGGGTCGGTCGGTCAGCCCAGATTGAATATTCTGCATAGCTTGAGGGCGGACATGAAACAGCACACGATCTAATGAGAGGGAGGGCTGCTGTGCGTCCATCACAATAGAAGTAATTGCTACTCGCTTTCAGACGGTTGGATCAGCTCAGCGTGGCTCCGGCGCTCTACACAGCATGTGGACATGTCCTGCCAACATCAGCCTCCTTCCAGACTCTAAAGGCGTAATTATGAGGAAGAGTTGTCTGATGGATCCGATTTAAAGAACAATGTTTAGGAAAAAAATAAATAAAAAATCGACTCCAAACACCAATTTCTGAGGACATGCTCCTGTTAAGGCTGGATCTTTTGTTCATTGCAAATTATTGTTTATTTATTCTGTCTGATTTTTGTTGTTGCTAGATGGAAATTTCTGAGAAGTTAGGGAGGTACAACAGCAGATTGAAAAGGTAGAAACGGAGGACCCGGTGAAGGGTAATGCCTTCAGACGGTAAACCTGCTGTTCTTGCCTTTTAGGCTCTGTATTTACCTACATTTTACATGATAAGAATGAAACGTTTGGAAAGTAGAGGAGGTATCTGTGGGGAAAGGAGGCGGTGTAAATCTGGAGCAGCTTCGGCCCTGGTGGTGACCAGGGCCGAAGCTGCATTTGTCAACATTTCACATTGACAAATGTGAAATGTGTGAAGGGTCACGAAGGAGTTGTGGGCAGTTTTTCAGACAGGAGGGCCAGTCATTGTACAGCGAGTCTTAGTAACTGTAACTAAGTGTTAGTTTCTGCTGGACAAAATCTAAATTTAGCTTCAAGCTTTACATGCAAAATTATTACTTTGGGGAAAAAAACAAACTCTATGTATACTAGAGTTATAATTGTTTTGGGTTATTCGTTTTATTTTGTTGTAACTTTTTGTTTACCTACTTCAGCCAGTTTTAATTAACTTTAGAGTGCTTGCTAGGTTTTGTTGGTTATCATGGTGAGCTACAAAAAAGCTGCTGCAGGAATCAGTGTCACTAAGCACAATCTCTATTGGCTGCACAACCAAATCTCTGGTGACCGAATCTCCTGCTTTTCTCTTTTTCAAAAACTGTGCTAATCTCTGTTGGTAACACAAAGACTTTCAGACGATACCTGGAAAGCAGAAGATGAGATTTTATACTTTCACAAATATAATGTTGTATAGTTTAGATTTTTTTTTTAAAACAGCTCATGTCACCTTGGAGGTTCAGTTCCTTATTTATCGAGCTCCGTCGTCTCAGAGTCCATAAAAACATCCGGACCTGTCAACTCATGTCACATCTGCAGTGTTGAGTCATCTATGGTTGCTGCCCTTTGTGAAACAGTCCAAAATCTCCTTTACATCCGATATTCGCCTGCACAGCTTCTTTCCCTCCACTGAGTTTAATGTAGACTGAAAAAAAATAAAAAACTCTGCTTCTTTTGATGTCGACATAAGAAATACCCTGTCACTGTAGGGACCCAAAGGTGAGAGAGGAGAGAAAGGAGAGGCCGGACCCCCCGGAGCTGCTGGACCCGCTGGTGCCAAAGGACCCCCTGGAGATGATGGTCCAAAGGGCAACCCTGTAAGTCTGACAGGTTTGCTATTAAAGCCAGTGAAAGTGTGGCTCCTGATGCTCAGTCACAATCTGCGTTTTTTTAGAAAAAACAGTCACACACCTCAAAGGTGGGTCATTTTACCCAGTCTCACATTCAAGAGCTAAAAAGCCTTTTTATTGAGGGAGATTAGATTTTATGCCTGCATGGTAATGGGAGGCAGTGGGGTCTCTTGGATTTGCAACATCATCATTAGGTTCATTACATTACCTTCACAGGTTGTAACCAAGTACGCCAGGACGAAATCACGGCCCAAATTACCTCCCGCATACCAAATTCTGTTTCCAAGGAAATTATTTCTCAGCAGCTGTTCCTCTGGTGTTCTTTTTAACTTTTTTTTTTTTCACTTATTAAATTTTTTTTTTTATTATTTGATTTTTCTCTCTTACAGGGACCTGTTGGGTTCCCTGGAGACCCAGGACCCCCTGGAGAGCCAGGTGTCGCTGTAAGTATGAAAGCACATCGCTTGCTTTGTATGAATAGATAATATCTTTGTTTTTTTTGGTCATGTTAATATTGTACACTGACTAGAGTAAAGAAAATATATTTGTATTTTTATTTCTTTTAGCCTTTTTTTTTAACCTGCGCATGAATTACAGGGTACCGATGGAGAACCAGGAGAGAAAGGAGAGGATGGTGAGCCCGGTCAACCTGTAAGTTGTCAATGCTGTTTATTAGTTAGAATGAATGAATTACTGAATATTACCTTTTTACTTAGAACCATAATAAGGATGTACGAGACTCAAATTGTCTCTCAAATATATGTATTTATTGGGGTTTGTCGTCATGACATCACAAGGCTATTCTTGGTAAAGATTAAAATAATATCTGTACTTTGTAGATCTGTTGTGTATTATTTAAAAAGAAACGCAAACAGCAATGAGCTCATGTTGTGAATCAGCTTGAAATGACGCCTACAAGACTGCTGAAGGAAAAACAAAAACACAATTATTGTAAAAATGTATTCTGAGAAGTGACTGTTTACACAATATTCATTTCTACTTTGTTGCAAACCAACTATGAAAAATGTCATTACAAACAAACCTTTGTCATGTGACGTAGTTGACATGATTTTTATTGAATTCTATTATCAAAATTGAAGAACAACAATATCAAAATAACATGTAGCATTTAAAATGTATAAATTTAGAATCAAAATGCACTTTTGCTGTTTCTTTCCTGTAGGCATCGGTTTATCCTCCATTTTGAAAATGGAAATTAATAAACATATTTATTAATTTGAGTTAAATGCATAAAATGGTACTTAAATAATAATGATAAACTTAAAATCAATTGTAAAAGATTTTTTTTAATCTGTAACTACAAAAAAATATATATTTTTCATGCCAACAACTGCTTCACTTTCAGGAAAGTCAGCTTACCGGACGTTAGCATTAGCATGGTTGCTAAGCAAGCTAGTCAGATACATACTTATAATAGAGAATATATAACACAAAATGTAGTTGTGACTTTAGTAACGTGTCATTGAACTTTCAAATGCATTGGCATGTTATTATTTGTAGTAATGTAAACGGATTACACAGCTACCAAACAGCTGACAAAGCATCAGCTTGCAGTTTCAGTGTGGCACAAAGCACAGCTAGATTTTACATACGTTACAGTAGAAATACACTTTTCCTGTGTATTTTGGCCTCTTGCACTTTTTTCCCAGATATTTGTGTGGTACGGACCGACAATTTCATCTAGCAGGACAGCGCCACCCATTGATTCACTGTACCGCTTGAACACCTCTGGATGAGACACTTTGGAAAAACTAGGACTGCTTTACCTCTCAATTTACCATCTAATTCCAATTCTCACGTGGCTTATTTCCTACATCCGAGCACTCTAGATCAGACACCTCTCGATGTACAGCCAGTTCAAGAAAGTGAGGGAGTTTATACTCCATCGTTGGAAAAAAATAAAGTAATATAAAGTCATTAACAAATCACAAACTGGCTATGAAATGCTCATACATGCTCGTTTCTTTGCACGATAACGCTGATTAATTAGGCGTTGTGCAACGTACACAAACTCCTAATGTCCATTAGAATGGACATTCAACTTAAAAATCTATAATTTCATGATGGAAAAAAAATTCAAAATACCTTCAAATACTATGACGGGAAATACTTAAGATTATACCGAGAGAAATTTGTTTAGGCTGCTGTGAACATAAATTAATATTCTCGATGGGAAACGGATGCTTACTCCTCATCGTCTCTCGTTTCATCATTCTGCTCGTCTTGAAACTCACTAGTATTAAGTTAAAAAGTCTAAACGTCATTGTTTTTGTTTGTTTTTGATCTTACAGAAATCAATCATGTAAATAAAAAATCCTTAATTTTTTTTTTTTATTGGTTTAATCCCAGAAAAATATTATGTCCACTCCAGTGGACAAGGGGTCTGAAGGATCGTTTTAGGAAGGTGTTAATATGAAAAAAAAAAACAACAAACAAAAAAAAAAACAAGTGACGTCAATTTATGACCGGCGTAAATCTTGAACAGCTGCTATCATTGCTTGCACTTTACTGGAAAAATAACAGTGTGAAGAAGTGCAGCCATTTATCATAGTACGAGGTACTGTTATTGACTGTGTCAGGGTTACTGAGCTGTTACTGTCCAGCGAGCTGTGCGATTTAATGATCCATGAACCCCTCTCATCAGTCTTTGTTGCACACTTGTTTTCAGGGACCCCCGGGTCCTTCTGGAGAGGCCGGTCCACCTGGTCCACCTGGCAAGAGAGTAAGTCCTTGGCTCTTCTAGCTCATTTCCGACCAGTAAGTTGTGTGTATGCATCACCGGATGTGCTCCCAGCCACATTCGAGTCTCGACCAGATACAGATCTAGTTGCATAATTATTAATACTTAAAACGTTGATTCTCCTGATCGGTAAATTCTTTGGTTAAACAACACAAAACGTACCTTTTAATTAAAAAGATGCTTTTCGTCGCGCGTCGGTGGGCAATTTTATGCCAGCCCCCGTAGCCGGCGGTTGAATATTGCTTCGTCTGGCAGCAACTTCAACTCAACAACCCAATTTGGCTCTAAAGCTGGAGAGATTCATTCTCATTAAAGGCAGAGTGGCAAAAACAAAGTGGGTGATTTACGGGGTCAAGGTGTTACGCTATCAGTGAGGTAAAGCTTTTTTAAAGCCCACGAAGAAATGACTGTCAGGACGTGAAAATCATGAATCATTTTTTTCTTCCCCTCGGTGAGAAATCGAAAGACTTACTAAAAGAGGGGGGGAGGGAAAAAAGGAAAAGATCACAAAAAGAGGGCGAAAATGGAGTTTATGTCGTCGTTTCAGTGGGGAGGGGGGAAGAAAAAAAAAAAAAGATGTGAAGCAAGTCTGACACGTTATTGATCCCGCGGCTGCCTGCCGGACAGCATCTGCAAAACAGAAGCATGAGACGCGTCTTGCAAAGTGGTTAAGAGGTGATTAGGAAAGAGGCGCAGATTCAACAGCTAATGAAAACAAACAATAAAAGCTCTAACTGTCGAACGTGTTCATCGCGATACAATCATCCTGTCACACAGTGTCTCGTTTTAAGTGACGTGGGCGCTGTCCCGTTTAAAGCTTTTAATCATTTTTGAAGGGCAGATCTTAAAACATCGACAGATGCGACTCATCCCAATTAACAGGCACCCTAACAAGCACAGTGCACAACAATCAGTAGGGATTCCTGACAGAAACGCCATCAGATGTCTGCCATTGGGTCCCTATGGCGCCATTTTTCAACTTTTTTTTTTTTTTAATTGTTAATAGCGGTGATGGTATTGATTTCCACATGCATGAAAGCGTGAAAAAAACGAAAAAAGTCTGCCAAAAGTTGCCGAGAAATCTTCAGGCATCAACGATGATCAAAGTAAGATATTCCCCGCAAATATGAGTCAATTAGCTCAAAATTACACAGGAAATTAGTCAAAAACTATGTTAAGAGCCCCGTCTTCTGCAATTATGTTTAATGACTGCTTATGAATCAGAGATGTATTTTAAAAAAAGATAACACAATACTCTATATGCCATGTGGTTGAGTAAAGCAAATCATTAGTGAACGGAAGTATCTAGAAGTCTCACTTTCTTGCACAAGCAGTAAATGTTTTTCTCAAGAGCCTCTTTTTAAAATTCATTATTTGCTTTTGAAAAAAGAAACAGACATTTATTTAGGTTTTATGCTCTTAAGACCTCACAGTTATCTTTCTCTTGGTTTTACTTTTGTACCAACCAGGAAGACACCAGTGCATTCAAATCCATTGGGTTTTTAATTCTCACTCGGTTATGTCAGCGTATCTCACAAACTATCCAAACAATATGATGAAAGTTGCTATGATGAAAGTAACAACTTTTTCTCATGTACCTTTCAGCTTGTTTTCCACATTTGTAAAAATAAATAAATAAATAATAATAAATAAAGAAGTCGTTCACCAAAGTTCAAGATAATAATGAGATTTTTCTTTTTTTTTTGGTCCAGTGAGAAAATGTGCATGTGCTGCATTTTCAAACCAAGGCTGATTGCTTCCCCACTGCGTCGACAGAAATGTGTATTCCATTTATTATCATGGTATAAACATATGCAGCCCCTGAATGGCCGGGGGGGGGGGGGGGGTTATAGTGAGAAAGGAGCTATTTTGTAACCACACACAGGTCTTAGGTGGCTTAGGAGGAAAAGAGGGCCTAAAATGACCAGTGCTCCTCTGCAAGTCTGTCCTTTGAATGTGTAATTTCTAAGATTTGTTATTTAAATTTTTTGCCTTTTGATTTTCCTGCTTTCCCTCCACTTTGCCCACAGCAACTATGTGTTTCGAAACATTTCTGTGGACTCTTGAGTGAAGGCGCGTTTAATTTCTCGAGCTCGCGTGTGCGTTTCTATTTCTAGTTTCGCTGACAGTTCTGCACTTTTTATCTGAAGAAATGTTATCCGGTGAAAACCTTGGTAATCAGCATTTGAACCACAAACCCGATAGAACGAACAAAAACAAAAAGGGGGGGGGCGGGGGCGCTCGGGGGAACCTTGACACTAGGAGCACACCTTACGCACCGCCGCCCCCCTGCCGTCCTGACGCGCGGCGGCAGAAACAGTCCTTTGTGCTGATGAAGAGCCTGCCTCTTCACCACCAGTGAGAGGTACAAATCAGGAGAAGATGAAAGCGCCGAGACCTGAAGAGAGCTCGCATTATGGGCTCTCAGTCAACAACACTCAGCCTGCCCGTCGGGCAGATCAGAGCAGAATCATGGCGAAGGGCGGTTTTGAAGACGGAGACTAGAGGCGCAGTTGAAAGGGATCCTCGAGGCCAGCAGAGAATCTGACCGGGGGGAGAAGACGCGGCCACGCCGGCGTTGGCGTGATTGAAGAAGGCCGTGCGTTCCCGTTTGAATCTCTCAGCGTGATTGTGTATTTCTGTGGGGCGGACGAAGGACACTCACTCCAATGGATCTTGACATAGCTGAAGGGCCGCATGTTTGATGTCACCGGGTTACTTCTGGCGCTTGAAGACTGTTGCTACTTTGCATTTATCAACTGGGACAAATAGTCAGTAAGAAATCTAATTAAAAAAAGGAGGTAAAAATACCAAAACACTCGGAAGCTCAGGAGACGGTCCAATAAAATCTCCTGTAATAAACGTCCTGGGTTCCCACCCCCAAGACAACAAGCCGTAAATATTTTGTGGTATTTTATTTCCTTTTTTTTTTTTTTTTTTTTTTTAAGGATTGCTTGCTTTTTGTTATACAGACAAATTTGGGTTTTACATTTTTTTTATTTCATTTTTATAATGTCTTGAAGCGCTTTAACCAGTCTCAATGTGAATCTGAAAGAGAACCTGTGAAGTGTTAAGAGATGTGAGGTTTTCCAGCCTCCAAAGACTTGGAGCTCCTCAAGGTAAATTAGTCAAAATTCCAGCGGAAACATCCAAACAGCTGGTCTGCAATTATAAGAATGGTTTTATTTCCTGCTATGCCAATAAAACAAATTCCATTAGTCGGTAAAACTAGGACAACAGAGCACATAGCAAAGTTTTAAAGTCCTTACAATGGCTCAGTTTAAAATGATTCTGTTAGTTTATAAGTCACTGAATTTACTCTAAATTCACCTGCTGTCGTACCAAACGTCCAGACCAGCTCCTCTAAATCCAAGCTGAAAATTTAGTTACCTTTGAGTAATAATTGAAAAATAGGTTTGTCGTGATCCGGATTACAACCTTTCATTACTTCCCTTCATTATTGCACTGCGGTGTAATGTTTTTTTGTTTGTTTTGTTTTTCACCTGATATTTTATGTTTTGCTATGAGCAGTACTGTAAACTGCCTTGTTCCTGAAATGTGCTACATTACAAACTTGCCTTGTTTCTTTTTTTTCTTCTCCTCTGCCAAAAAGCAGCTGCAGTATTGAGTGTTGAGCCTTAAATAAAAAAAAGAAAAAGACATTAAGCTTGCTTTCATTTTGCTTCTTAAAACATTTGAGCTAAATTCTGCAGTTGAGATCAAATGCATTGCTAATGTTTGATCCTTGGATCAATTAAGTATGCGTTCACGTATCAAATCTGTTCATCTTTGTAGTACGACTAAAGCATATAACAGACCAGTTGGTTGATTTTTAATCCACTTTTCTTCAGTCAATTCTGATTTTAGTTTTGTTGAACCATGACAAAACTAAATCAGCAGACTGGCTGATAGTAACACTATCACTGCACTATTACAGATCTGAGAAGACCATCTGCTTACATGCATGTTGGGGTTTTACAGTGTCGTGTTGGAAAAACTAAAACATTCTCCTGTGGCCCCTCAGGGACCTCCTGGAGCTCTAGGAGCCGAGGGCCGGCAAGGAGAGAAGGGCGCCAAGGTAAGAAAATCACTGAGTCGTCTCACCTGAATTAAACGTTTTCCACAAAAAAAAAAAAAAAAAAAAAAACAAGAACTTCCCTGACAGGTCACATGGAAATAAACATGTTGGAGTAAAATGAAGGCGCATCGTTCTTTGCCCTGACCAAGAAAAAACAACGCCGCTGTTTTCCTCTGTCTTTCTTTGTTTTTGCCCCAAGGATCGGTGACATCAAGCTGTAACTTGCGCAGCCATCAGTGTGGAAACACACACACACACACACACACAGGCGTCGTTTTCAGACTCAGTTCCCGTCAGCTGGCAAAAGCAGCGGCGATCCGTCGCTGCCTCCGTAGCCACTCGAGTCTGAAAACTAAAAGTAGTTTTTGCGACCGTTGCGGTACTTTCATTCAGTAATTTCACAACTGTTACGAAAAGCTGCGAGCAACATGAGACATGAACGGTGCTGCCGAATCCAACCGCAGCAGCAAATCCAGCGAAAACTGTGTTTAGAGCTTTGTCTGTAATCTCTGCTCACTTCTCAGCCCAGACGTGATTTCCTGTAACTTTTCTCCATGTTTACTTTTAATTCCGACGCATTCAGCTGTTCTTGTTCCCGCTCTCAGCCTTGTTTAAGGTGTCAGAAGCACGTACTATTTCAGACCCTCGCTTACTTGTCGACATTTGCCGTATATGCAAACTGCACATTTATTTTAAACTCTGCGCAGGCTTCAGCTGAACTCTGAGAAAATAGAAGAAGAAAAAAAGAAAGGCAAAAAAAAAACAAACACTCTAAAGCCCTGGGAGGCTGCAAAGAAGTGTTGACAACAAAGTATCAAAGTTGTTTGTGGTTTGCAGGGGTTTTTTTTTTTTGAGGCTATCACGCATGCTGTGTTGATATCTACAATGCTCCTTTATGTTCTGTTACTTTGTTCTACATTCATATTTAAATACATGCCAGCAGCTTATTCGGATTATTTGGGCAGTGAAAACATTGTAGTCCTTTCATATGTTAGATCAGATATGAAGATATTACTTATGTACATGTTTAACGTCCTGGTTTGATCATTTTTTTCTAAATTCACATGCAGGGTGAAGCGGGTGCTGAGGGCCCAGCTGGTAAAACGGGACCGGTTGGACCCCAAGGACCTCCTGGGAAGCCCGGTCCAGAGGGTCTGCGTGGAATCCCTGGCCCTGTGGTACGTCACTGTTTACAGGCTTATAAAGCCTTTATTTATTTATTTATCTTTTTTTCAATTTGTTACATTATAAATGAAAACTCCAGTGTCATACTGGGATTTTATCTTGCAGACAAAAATACCACATACCGTAATTACAGTAATACAGTAAATTGAAGGTGAATGTTTATGACATTTGGTAAATAATAACACCAAATAACAGCAAAGTTGTACTGAAACTTGCATTAAAAGTTCATTAAAAGTGTCAACCTTGCGTTAGAAGTGTCATTATTATGCCAAATGACATTACCATGTCAGTCTTATGCGCACCCTTCAAGTAAAATGTTTCCTGATAAAAACATTTCCACACGTAAAAATGTAAAAACTGTGTTGGGCATTTGGACTCAGCCCCATTTGCCCCAGCACCCCTAAATAAATCAATTAGAATCTATATAAATGTATATTTTCTCTTTCTCTTTGGTTAGTTCATCGCACGAAATCCCAACAAAATCCAGTGAAGTTTGTGGTCAGAACATGACAAAATGTGAAAATGTTCAGTGAATACTTTTACAGGCCGATGAGACACACGCACCGCGCGCACACACACACACACACACACGCATGCATAAAAGTACCGCGAAGGCATGATGATAGACTTCATGGAATAATCGATACTCCCATTTGGCTTATACTTTAGTTTTACTTGTTTATTTCAGTACACTTTTCCTCCCTGTTTGGGCTATTAATCATCGAGTCGCACACAGGAAATCAATGGCGGAGCGGTGAAAATACAGCAGCCCCATAATGCTCTCTTCAATTGAATGGTTTTTCACAGGGTGAACAAGGGCTGCCCGGTGCTCCAGGACAGGATGGCCCACCAGGTCCAATGGTAAGTATTCAGAGTCCGTCCCGTTTTCTCTCGCCTGTCAGCTTTCTCTCTCTCTTCTGTGAGCTTTTTGAACCCACAAAGTCCCACTGTAATAAAAACGCACGCTGACCTCACATTTTATGGATTTGTCTTGTCCGAAAAAGCTTTTTTTATTCAATGTCTTTTGTCGCGCTCTCCTTTTTTCCTCCACACCTTTTCCGCCGGAGTGTTTTCCCTAATTGCTCCGATCGATTTTTTTTTCTTTTCTTTTCTTTCTGTTTTTTTCTCAGCGTAATGTTTCAATGTGTTCGTCATGCAGGGTCCGCCAGGTCTGCCAGGCTTGAAAGGCGACCCCGGTTCCAAAGGTGAAAAGGTGAGTCCATGTGTTTTTTGTTTTTTTTTGGGGGGGGGGGGGGGTTCCCCCTCCATTTCCTTTTATCCATTTGCAAGCTTGTCTCGTCCTAAACTCAAGACGTTATTTGCAAAAACCTCTCTGTAGCAGCGTGGTTCAGGACACAGGCGGAGTTACACCACTGTGGACTTTATGCGTCATCTCAGAGTAATTGCCGTGTTTTCTTCGAACAGAACAGTCTTTAGCAAAGACTTTTTTTCCTTTTTCTTTTTGTCTCTTTCCCTGAAAAATAAAATGTTTTCATGGGATTGAAAAAGCAGCTGAATATGATGCATCACTCCAATCTGTCCAATCTTTCCGTTTTTCTTGCTCCTACTGTCACATTTGTTGGTGAAGAATAACTGCTAAGGATATTCAGACAGGGCACATTACTCTATCTAAATTGCCTCCCACACCCTGACATGATGGCTTGAAAGAAACTATTTGGAAGCACACAACAGAATCTGAGCGTGTGTGGGCATGGGCGTGTGTGTGCGTGTGTGTGGTCTTCATCTCTAATGCAGTTGAATCACAGGACCCGGCTGGAGCTTGCTTATTTCAAAAGTCCTTGGATCTGTGGTGTGAAACGACCTTTGCGTTTGCACCGACTTTCTTTCATATACGTTGCCGAAGCGGCATCGCCGTTCACCCACTTAAAGTGTTTCTCTCTCTCGTGAAAAGCAACACAGTCTGCAGGTATTTTTATTTTGTTTCTCGTTTGATTTGACTGCCTCGTGTGTGTGCGTTTTCGCTCTGCAGGGTCACCCAGGTTTGATCGGCTTGATTGGACCCCCTGGAGAGCAAGGAGAGAAGGGAGATCGAGGTCTTCCCGGACCCCAGGGCACTCCTGGTGGCAAAGGTGATTCTGTAAGTGCAGCTTGGCCTTCAACTCGTACCACCTGCATCCCGTTCGCCCTTCCGGCTGCGGCCAAAGGTCGAGACACGGTCGCTGTTGTTTGAACTCTGCTGCATAGCTAAGTCCTACAGCAGGCACTCTCAGACCTTCTTCTCGGCTGCAGTTGCTAATGTCATCGCTGTTTTTAAACCGTCTTCAGAATGTGTAGAACTATTGCAGAAGCACCAATTCGAAATTTTGTGGCTTATTTTCAAGCTTTAGTTTTTGCAAAGCTTAGACGTCCCGGTACCAATTCTAGCTAATTATATCTCTTTGGGAGCTGTGGTAGCAGAAGATTTAGGAACAGTGTTACTTTTTCTCGCCGTCCTGCTATGAACAATCATTAATCATTTATATTTCAAAAAATACATTCATATTTCTATCTTAAAGAAATAATGATTAATGCTAGTGCTAGCAAACAGCATGGTTAGCATGGCTAGAATCATTAAAATCAAAAGAGGCTATTAGTCTGTTGTGTTGCGCCTCTTTTTAACCTGCTGAAGAAAGTCTCGCTCTCTCTCACCTTCTCGCAGTACTGCAGACATGTCAGGACGTGTCGGAGAAAACACAGTGTTGTCTGACTTGCTTCTGGAAATGGCTAACTTTGAGCCTTCAGTCAGTAACAACATCCACAACAAAGAGTTGTCAGCACAGCAGAGTAGCCTGATGCAAACAGGATGAGTTTCTCACCATCCGGTCACCGTGTTTGAACAATTCAAGCTAAAATTCTTGCTATTTCCTCTGTCTGTCGCAAAATGTATGTAGTTGTGGTTCAGTAGTTTAATATTATGTTAGCATCATTTTAGCTGTTTTGTCTCAAGTGTTTTTTTTTTTTGTTTGTTTTTGTTTTTTTTTTCTTAATCTTCCCACAGGCTTCCTGAAATCCCTAAAGGCAACACCCATGTACAAGACTGGGATTATTTTCGGGTTATTAAAAGTTTTCAGAGGCGATCTCACAGTCGGGATGGCTTTAAGCTACAAGTTTGTTCTTACAAAGCCGCCTCAGTATTAAAAGCTCTGTTTTCAGTGGTAAATGTTGAAACGTCTGGTATAACAGCAGCCTTGATCCAGCTTGACAGAAACCCTTCTGAGAACTAATTATTGCCTTTCTTTGCTTTGCTAAGACTTATACGTTGTTTTATTTGATCAAAGGGCTTAAGAGTCGTTTTATTCACGTTTAATTTTGGAATTGGATTGAAGGTCCCGTTTCATTATTACTCTCTTGATAAGGTAATGACCACACTGATTCAAATGAAAACGGCATAATGTTAGAATTTCATTTGCTTTCTTTTCATGAATACTAACATTCATTTAACCTCTTCATTTATGCCGTTTTTTTGTTGTTGTTTTTTTGTTTCCAGCTCTCGTTACGAAAGCCTCAGACTGAAATTTATTTTGCATCTATTGACAAATCGTTTTGTGTTTTAGGGCATCAGTGGAGCTGCTGGTCCCCTTGGTCCCCCTGGCCCCCCTGGTCTACCTGTATGTATTATATTTTATAGAATGTGTATTTATTTCCTGCATATTCCTGATAAAATACCAAATTCCTGTTCTGTCCCATGTGATCCAGGGTCCTCAAGGTCCGAAAGGAACCAAGGGTTCGAGTGTTAGTACAAACTAAGCTACTACATATAACCTATATGTTCTACCAGTCAGCTTTCAAACCAGCTTGAATAATCCATCTTCCATATGTCTTTTTGTTTTTCCCTCAGGGTCCTGCTGGTCCAAAAGGAGACACTGGTTCAATAGGTCCTCCAGGTCCTCCTGTAAGTGATTTTAGTTCTTCTATTTCCATAAGTCAAACTGATCAAATCTACACAAGGCCGAGTCGTAAACCTCTCCATGCCATGTGATACCAGGGCCCACCGGGTGAGGTAGTCCAGCCCCTTCCCATTCAGTCACCCAAGAAGACCAAGCGCTCCAGTGACATGCAGTCAGACAACGCCGCCGGCGCGTTTGTGGATTACGGCGAAGGCATGGAGGACATCTTTGGCTCTCTCAATAACCTCAAACAGGACATCGAACGCATGAAATACCCCATGGGCACGCAAAACAACCCGGCCAGAACATGCAAAGACCTCCAGCTGTGCCACCCTGAGTTCCCCGATGGTGAGTAATCCATTGTTTTCAGGTGTAGCCTACAAGTCAAAGGTTTGCGCACTAATTCCTTTTGACGAAAATAAGTCTTCAGTCATTTTTTTAATGAAAGGAAGAACCATATTTTGTCACGTTACAACCACAAACTTGTATGTGATAGAACAGCACAAAGCAGTCAATGCTTCTCTGTTTCTTTGAAAATAGCTTAAGCTATTGGACAGAGAGCATATTTGAATGTTGGTTTCCATGTTTTGCCACAGATTCTCAATTGGATTTAGGCCTTGATTTTGACTGGACCATTCTAACACAAACATATGCTTCGACAAACCAGTGTTTCGTAACTCTGGCTGTGTGTTTGGTGTCATTGTGCTGCTGAACGGTGAACCTCCTGCCCCGTCTCAAGTCTTTTTCGACCTGTAACAGGTTTGCCAAGTGGATGGTGTGTTCAGGGTGATTTTTCTTGGTAGGACAAATAAGTTACAATGCGACTTGTCTAACCCAAGCACCCACATAACTTATGGCAAACTTTAAATTGAAGTTTTTACAGCATTCTTTCAACAACGGCTTCCCTTTGCCACTGTGTCTGACTATATGCAGATGACTGTGTTTTGGTAGATTGGCAGCTTTGCAAAACTCTTTACATTTTCAGGTGATAAATGAAGTTAGGCTTGTCACGATAACATATGTTACTGGACGATAAATTGTCCCAGTAAATATGGCGATAAACGATAACCTCGTTGTTTTGAGATATTTTCAGATATCATTACCTGTTTTGATAACAGTTTGTCCTCTCAAAGACCAATAAACATTAATAGTGTAAAGAACATTAAAACAACAAACAAAGCAGAAATAAAAAGCCACACACTAACAAAACTGAACAAAATGGATTATGAAGTCTCTGTGAACAATATTTCAAAAAAATATTAATCATCAGAAAGAAAATTGTTGAGCTCATTTCAATTTATCAAGCATTTAATTGATTGTGTGCGGTGCCTTTTTTACTAAATATGTGATGTCAAGAAATGACTTCAAATTGATTTTCATCCGTTCCCTGCAGGCGAGTACTGGATTGATCCCAACCAAGGCTGCTCTGGGGATTCATTCAAAGTCTACTGCAACTTCACTGCTGGGGGTGAAACCTGCATCTATCCGGATAAAAAGTCCAGTGGGGTAAGCGACTTTGGCTTCATGGCATTAGGAAGCTCCTGATTTCCTTCCCGTACCAGCGAGTAGACCTTCATGGTGCACCGCAGTTATCAAAGAAGGTTTTTGCTTTGCCTTGGAGAAACCTTTGTGAGCATCTAAATGTTTGCAAAATACCACAAAGGTCCTCAGGCATTAAGTTTTTTTATATTATTATTTCAGAAGGAAAAGCAAAGAAAACTTTCTCTTTTTCCTGAATAATAAACTGTGATTTTTACCCCAGAGGTTTCGCTGGGGGTAACCATTTTCATGTTTTGTTCATGACTGAGTGCAGGTTATATTACCCATGGTAGCGTTCGCACTCTCCACACTCCCGACGTTCTGATTTGTTGTCTGCAGGTCAGAATATCCTCGTGGCCCAAGGAGGTTCCAGGTTCATGGTTCAGTGAATTCAAGCGGGGTAAAATAGTGAGTGTTTCTGTTTTTCACCCGTCTCTCACTGCTCCCACCACACTCCGGTCCACGCCTCGTCTCTCGGGTTCCGTTTGCGTTCTCCGAGTTCCCGCAGTCGGAACTTCAGCTTGAGTTTATTAGAAGCTCCTGTCAGGTTTTCATACAGTAATGTCTCATTTTTCATAATGAAAGTCAGAGTTTGAGCTTCCCCATCGGACCGATTTATAGCTTTACGCGCTTCCGTAGGAAAAACATGAGGTTGAATGTTTATGCTCACGTCGTCACTGAACTTGAAGAACTTCTAACACCTGTAATAACCCCTAACAACAGTCATGGTGTTGCTCAAAGTGAGGTGTAGTGTCACTCGATGCACTGGTTCACCAGAAGCATTTTGAGACCAACATGCTGTTTTAGATTTATTCGGTCCTGAAGGAAAATGTGTGGTTTTAAACAAATCAGCAAAACATGTATGGCATCTAAATATTTTTTTTCTGTGTCCAAAAGAGTATTTTTAGTGATCTTTAGCATTTTATATAAATATGTAGTTAATGGGCGTTTTTATCAGTGAGGTTGATAAATCAAACAGCCAGAATCTCCTGAAAAGGAGATAACACTGAGTTTTTAAAAAACCACCTATACGTATTTTAGTATCTATGCAATAAAATCTGATTTTATTTCTCTCTTTTGCACATAAAAAAGCAATACCTAAACCTATTGCTACAAAACTAACATAACATTGAATATTACAAATGCAATCGTATTTATACCACAGATACTTTGGTTATTTCCTTTTTTATGCATAAGCTTTACCAAAAATATACAATAAACACCTACCTGGTTTAGTGAAAATCTTTTAATTGATTATTGTACAGAATATTGTTTGTTTTGGCTTTTTCTAATTGTAATTGTAATTCAATAAATGTAGTTGTTACATTACATTTATTTACATTTATTGAATGCAATTACTACATTATGCTAAGCATAAAAAAAAAAAAACTACTTTTCATTATCTTATCATCTCTTTCCTTTCCCTCCCTGACAGTTTTCCTATGTGGATGCTGACGGAAACTCCATCAACATGGTGCAGATGACCTTCCTCAGACTACTGACCGCCTCAGCCAGGCAAAACTTCACCTACAGCTGCCACCAGTCTGTGGCGTGGCACGACGCGGCCAGCGACAGCCACCACAAGGCGCTGCGCTTCCTGGGCGCCAACGACGAGGAGATGTCTTTCGACAATAACCCGTTCCTTCGGGCCATCTCAGACGGATGCTCGGTAAGCAGAGTCCGTAGATAAGACTTTGGATGTCGGTTGTTGAGATGCGCCGGCAGGTTTCCCAGTTTTCCTGATTTAAATATCTTAAATTCATTCAAGAAAATGTAAGTTTGGCTTGAAGGCGTTAACCACAGGTCTTAAATATTGCCATGGCAGGATTACTTAACCTCGTAAATTGCATGTAGGTTTTTTCTCGCATTTACAAGTTTACATGTTTTACTAATATAAAATAAAGCAACTTGGTTTTGCTTCAACCGTCCTGTTATCTGGTAGACAGTCTTGCTCTCTCTTACTCTCTCGCAGCCTGAAGGAACAGCAAACATGTCTTAGCTTTGTCAGTAGCAACTTTTATTGGCAATTCATGTAGCTACTGCTGCCAGTCTCAGTGTGTGCTCTCTATATGTTGGTCTTTGTCCCAACGATGAGATTTCCAAAAAACACGTCCTAGAAAATAAAGGTTCCTTTTAAATAGCTTTTTACACCTCTTGACTTGAGTTTTGAACCAGCCACTGACATTGGGAAAAAGCTAACTCTTGAGTCACTTTCACTCAGTAGCAACATCCACACCAAAGAGTGTGGTTCACTGAATTGTGACATTCACTGAACAGAAAAGGCCTGAATATAGGGGTTTAAAACCAATCAGGCCAAGTCAAACTGAAAATCATCCATTGTTCCTATTATCTAAAGTGTGGTTATAAGCAGCTAATTAGCTTAAAACACAACTTAGCTTTTTGGACTTAATCATTTGTTAATTTACTCCGAGTACATTTACGCTCGTTTTTAAATTTGACCCTTTCTCTTGAGAGCTTTAAAAAAAAGTATCTAAAAATCATATGGTGAACATTTTTCTTTTAAATACCCATTAGGAAGCTCTTCAGTGTTTCATCCTTTAAACGTCTACCTGACAGAGCTATTATTCCCGACTGAATGAGGCAGCGTTGAAAAGCTGCGATTGTAACTAATGTCAGATGATAACTGTGAAAAGTCCTCTTTTGTCTTGCGCCGTATCCTGCTGCTGAGGTGAGTTTTGAGGCGAATAGATTGCTGTCTTAATTCGGATTTTCATTTTAAAAGCCGTGTTTATTCCCAGAATGCTTCCCACCGATTAGCTGGTATTGAACTTTGCCTCGTATCCTTTTTTTTTTTTTTTTTTTTCTATCCTGCAGACAAGAAACGGCTACGGAAAGACTGTGATGGAGCTCAACACTCCCAAAATCGACCAGGTTCCAATCGTCGATGTCATGTTGACTGATTTCGGGGACCCGAACCAGAAGTTCGGGTTTGAAGTTGGACCTGTCTGCTTTCTTGGATAAACAAAGATAGAAATTTAAAAAAAAAAAAAATAAGGACTTGATGAGGACAGGAAATAAAGTCAAGCCAGGACATCCTGGGTGCCACCAAATTTTAACCCCCCCCCAAAACCCAACCCCCAACCCTTTTCTATGCCACATGCAAGTTTTGAATGAGCAATGGCGTAGCAGACATGTCTTTCCATGTCTGCACGCGTAATCCCGGAAGCGCTCGAACCACACGACTATAGCACGCTACGGAAAGGAAGGCGAGGGACGCGGGAGCGGCGTGGCAGAGGAGGAGGGGTCGGAGTTGACCGACGGACAGGGCCTGGTGACATGAGGTGAAACGGATCTCTTCGCCAAAATCCCCCCAGGTGCTGTACGAAAACAACAAATGGTGCTTGATCAAAACACGACACACACAAACAAAAAGTCTATAGTGGTGCTAAGAAAGAAGGTGTATTTTGATAATTATATATATATATGTTAAAAAGAAAAAAATTATTATTTTGTACAATAGTGTTATTTCTAAATCCACTTTCAAAACTTGCATGTGTATCAGAACCTGACTTGGGCTCAGACGTATACAGAGTAAGTTGAAACCATACGCGCGTACATTCTGGGTTTTATTTTTTTGGGGTTCTTGTTGTCATTTCCTCTCTACCTTCTGTGTACTCGTCATGAAGCAAATAATAAAAAAAAAAACTATGAGCAATTCAACAATCCTTCTATTTTCAGTCTATTCCTAGACTGTATGCCCCATTGTATATACTGACTGTCCAAAACTTGACTTGTTTTTTTTTTTTTTGTTTTTTTTTTGGTTGTTTTACTCTTGTGGCTGCAGGTAAAACAACTGCATTAATCACACCAGCTCAAATTACGGCGACATCTCCCACTAATGTTGCGACCCTGTGCTCCTAGAAGGCAATTATGACCTCCATTTTCTCTTTATTTAAATATATTTGTTGTTATTATTATTTTATTTTATTTTTTTCCAGTTTCACTTTTTTTTGACTGGCTTTTGCTTCGGTTGTATACCTCAGACTTTCTTGATAACCTTTAAAAAGAAAGGATTCTATGCCCTGTATATACCCTGACTAAGCGAATAAATTTATATTTTGGGTGGGATATTTTTAAAGGTAAGAAAAACCTAAACTTGTTAAGACATCCACTGTTCAGATCCTTCTGTGAATGCAATGAGAAGCCCTTGCAGTAACCCATTTTTGTTACTAAAAATGAGAAAATGTTTTATTGTGCTGTTTGTTTGTTTTTTAGTTCATTTAAATATTAAAAAAATGGATTCTAAACAATAGCGAGCCAAATGTCTCAGTTGTGTGTAAAAGATGTTGGATTATAGAAAATGTCTATAGGCTGGATAAAAAAAAAAACTGAAACACACATTTTGATTTAAATGTGCTTGTGTCTGATGGTTATTTGTTTGCAGGAACCATTAGCTTAGTACAAAAAAACTACTTTCTTATATACCTCCATAAAAAAATGACATTCTCTTATTCATATTTTTGTTAGAAAAGCTCCAAAGGTCATTATATAGATAAGTCACAGAGGTGTCAGTAAATGTGTTGAACCGTGGTGAAACAATTTAATTTGCTTCTTTTGTGTATGTGAAAAGTAAAAAGAAACCTTGAAACCAAAACTATAACTAATGTGTGGGTTGGCAAAAAAAGAAGAGAGAGTCTTCAGGGAATTAGAAAACAGTGAAAAGGAAGAAGCAGATATTTCTTGTAGATGGCTCACCTGAGTGTGTTTGAAGGGAGAGAGCTATACAAACAGTGTAGAAATCTGCCTGTGGTTAAATTCTTGTTCCCGTTCAGTCAGTACATAGAAGGGCGAATCCTCTTACGTATTTTTTCATCCTGAGACTTTATAACTAAAAACGTCAAGTGTATTTTATTTAGGTTCATGTAATAGATGGTATGTAGCACTTAACTGTCAATCAGAAATTACATAACCTCCTCCAAAAGTGATCCATCAAGTTCGCTTGGTCAGTTGTTTCTTATGCAGAATCAACTTTATTGCAGTATATAACATGCTTTAATGCTGTTCCGTCATCAAAGACATACCTGGAGTGTTGCTTTGATTCGTTCATGCATGTTTGAGGAATATTTGCAATCATTCAGAGGTACCTAAACACCTGCTCCGACAAAGCCCCGCCCTTTTCCCCAAAGCTCCGCCTTGGAGCTTCAGTCCCTCCCCAACACAGCTCCTCCAGACTAGCGGCAGCAGCAATTGGCAAACACCTGGTGGAAGAAACTGAGCTTTTTCTCAGTCCAACACTCCTAAGAGCAATTAAAAACCTCATAATGGCGGAGCATTGTTTCAGGAAGGGTGTCTGAAAGAGTAGGAGGTTCTTAAAGAGACAAAGGCTAAGTTCAAGGGATTAGATATGTTGAGACGTAAAATTTGTTTTGGGGGACCAATAAGCATCTTTAAAATGACCGGTGCGATGCCTGAACATTACGGCAACTGAACATTGGGAACGGCAACTGAACATTAGGAAGAGGCTGCGGGATTATTTATACAGGTGAGCGGATAGACTGAATACGGCGGGCGGCTGAGTAGTTGATGGTTCGTAAGTGTAGCTTTACGGACGAACCGCCAATACATTTTAGATCCCGGTCTGAGCAAACGGGTGGCGGAGCGCATCGTACATGGCTGGTAGATGAGTTTCTGAATGTGACAAGGTGCCATAAATATCTCGTATTGCTCCCCTATGAGGGGCCGTTTAGGACGAAAACTATGTTTTGTCTCTCACACACTACTAAAAACTAAGACACACACAAAATATTTAAATTGCACATATATACTACTAAAATGTCATACATATGCAATTTTTATCTCACACACAAAATACTAAAATTGCGCATACACTACAAAAATATCACACACGCATACAAAGACTAAGATTGCGCATATAATCTAATAAAATATAGACTCTCCTTTTGTATGTGAAAGTTGTCACGGAAGAGGCGGGGCATCATTTGGAAATCAGATCGCACATGCATTGATACCACAGTGACGTCAGCTTCAAGTTGGATACTGGAGTTCCACGGTGTAAGCGGCGTTTAGCTCAAGGTTAATCCGATTTATGAACGCTAATTTCGGCCAGCCGTTCTCTCCCGCTCCCTCCTCAAGCGCTCGGCGGTTCACTTAGGTTTGTACTCCGGCGTTAAGAGCCGGATCTTACTCCGGCGTTAGCTCCGCTTAGTCCAGCGTTAGCTCCTCTTACTCTGGCGTTAGCTCCGCTTCGTCCGGCGTTAGCTCCTCTTACTCCGGCGTTAGAGCCGGCTCTAACTCCGGCGTTAGCTCATCTTACTCCGGCGTTAACTCCGCTTCGTCCGGCGTTAGCTCCTCTTACTCTGGCGTTAGCTGCGCTTCGTCCGGCGTTAGCTCCTCTTACTCTAGCGTTAGCTCCGCTTCGTCCGGCGTTAGCTCCTCTTACTCTGGCGTTAGCTCCGCTTCGTCTGGCGTTAGATCCTCTTACACCGGCGTAAGGTTCTAACGCCTTACTCCAGCTTTACCTCCGCTTCCTCCTCAAGCGCTCGAAGGTTCACTTATGGCTCTGACACCGGGGTAAGGCGTTAGAGCCGGAGTAATCGGCGTTTAGCTCAAGGTTGATCCAATTTATGAACGCTAATTTCGGCCAGCAGTTCCCTACCGCTCCCACCTCAAGCGCATGGAGGTTCACTTAGGGCTTACTCCGACTCTAACGCCGGAGTAAGCCCTAAGTGAACCGCAGAGTGCTTGAGGAAGGAGAAGTAGGGAACGGCTGGCCGAAATTAGCGTTCAAAAATCGGATTAGCATTGACCTAAAAGCAGCTAACACCATGTAGCTCCAATATCCAACTGGAAGCTGACGTCACTGTGGTATCAACGCATGCGCGATCTGATCTCCGAATTATGTTCCGCCTCTTCCGTGACAACTCACACATACAAAAGGTGAGTCTATATTTTATTAGTTTATACATGCAATCTTAGTCTTTTATGTATGCATGTGAGAAAAAAAATTGTATGCATGTGTGATATTTTATTAGTGTGTATGCGCAATTTTAATATTTTGTGTGTGTATTAGTTTTTAGTAGTGTGTGAGAGACAAAACATAGATTTTGTCCTAGACGGCCCCTCATACTGGACTTACGCTCGTCCTTTGTAAACTGTGTGGCTTCTGAACGCAAACGGGGTGAACTGAATTTTATTTGATGGTATAACAGCAAATGAGAGTGGAGTGCAAAATCATACAACTAACATTTTGGGGGTTTATTTCTAAAACAAATCTGAAGACCATATATATCATTTTTCACAGTCATGCACGGCTCTGTTTTGGTACATCACATTAAATCCATTGAAGCTTGTAGCTCTGAAGTGCCAATATGTAAAAAAAAAAAAAAAAAAAAGAGGAAAAAGAAGATTTCTTTGATTTTACTGAAACCCTTCAATGTTGCTCCATCAAATTTTGATGTGGGAGAGAAAAAGAAACAACTAATTAGTATTCGGTCATCCTGCGTCTCCATGAAACAAAATGTTAGCCGAGGTCTGCTGCGCCTCGAAAAGACCGACCAGTCCTGCTGGACGTTTGAGAAGACATCTACATAATAGCAATTGACGCATGTTCGCATGAGCGTGTGTGTGTTTTTTGAGTAGCTAAAACAATTAATAGATGCATACTGCTTTCTTCTTTTATCCGCCGGGCTTTGCAGCAAAGAGCCCAATGAGAACGGGCCATGTGGAACAGCACCCACAAAAGAAAACAATCAAGAAAAGGCTCAGCCGTAACTTCACAAGAGAATCAATCAATCTGCAATCTACACCAGCTTTCAACCTCCTTTGGGGTCCTTTTTTACAAACACCTTGTTTGTCTCAGGAGATTACTGCCATCTTTCATCTTTGTTTTAATGCATTCAGCACAATCTTTTCATTAAAACGAAGCAATCAAACTTCCCAGAGTTGCTCTGAAAGGTGACTGCAATAATGTCCCGGATTATCATATAAATGCAACTTTTGTGACATTTGCTGGTGTAAACGGTTGTGTAAATGCGAGGACTCACAACCAGGATGTTATTCTGTAAAAAAAAAAAAAAGATATATAGAGCACCCTTTATTGGATGACCCATAGATAATTATTTGGACCTCTTTTTTTTTTTATGGAATATTCCATAACAATAGCCTCAAGGGGCACATTCAATCTTTTATGAGCCAATAATAAAGTTATATGCAGCAAATACTCCACTAAATATGAAGAGGAGTTCTTCTTTCTATCTGCGCCAAAGCCAATATTGTGTGTTTTATGAAATATTTTCTTATAAAAATACACATTTCTTGCTGGTTGTTATACAAATCACCAAAGCTACTTGTTCTTTTTTTTTTTTTTTTCTTTTTTTAAGGTTCTAAAATCATGATAAACGTAAACTGCTTTGGTTGAAATATTATTTGTAGTACAGCTACTGCTAAAAATTATTCAACCGTCTTGCAAATTTACTTTTAAAGTAATCTTTTGATTTTAAAACACGCTTGTTATTTATTATTAACATTTAATTAATAATAAATAATGAATGGAATCTGATAGTGCCTTTGAAAGGAGCTAAATATTAGCATTAGCAAATATTAGCAACAGCAAATACTAGCATAGGTGGCTATTCTGCCTTTTTGAGGCATGTAGAGCCATTAATTAGTCCAATCAAGTGATTGCGGTACTTTCAGATGTTATAAAAATGTTGTATGAAATGTGTCTTTAAAAAAGATTTGACATTTCAATTTGATCCCTTGAATTTGGACTCTGTCTCTTTAAGAAGCTCCTGCTCTTTCTGACCCTCCTATGGTGCTGCCGCTAGTTGCCATGGAAGACTGAAGGATTTCTCAAACATGCATGAGAGAATCAGAGCAACACTCCAGGTAGGCTTTTGATTAGGGAATAACATTATAATATAAAGATTTTAAAAAGTTGATTTTACAATAAACTTCTTCTTTAAAGATGATTTTTTTTTATCTCAAAGAAATTACATGTATGTAGATAATCTATGACTTATGTCGTTTTACTGAAAGGTGTTTCATATTTTTAGAGCTGACACCGAGGTAATAGAGAAATCACTTTTCTGACACATCTGCACACTGGCTCCCAGCATGTTTTTTTTTTTTGTTTTTTTTCTGTGAAATAATTAGCATTTCAGTGTCATCTTTTCACAACACAATTTTATCTATTAATTTGTTATATGCAGAAGCTGAAAGGAGTCTAAATGTCAGGAGTGAATACACACAGCCCTGCAGGGCTATATGCTCGAGGTCGAAAGCTCACTGAGTCACACCATGTTTGGTGTTAATTATGCTCTACTTATTCTGTTTTAAGGTTTAACAGGATTTATCTCCTTCGTGATGGTTCGCTAATGAACGCAGTTTAGGCAAAGGGCTCTTATTGCATGCATTTAGCCAACTGTTAGAGCAGCATATTCTTATGGGAGGAAGGTATCACTGGGTCAGTGTTTTAACACTTGATAGTCTGGTAGACTCGGTTCGACTGAGCACCAAAATTGCAACATTTGTTACATTTCCATCTGCTGCGGCACACTGCACAGTGTGAAACGAACTAACCCCTTTGAAAAACATGTTCACCCCGTCGCCTCTGGCGGCGCTGCACCAAGAATTACTGAAGGAGACAACATGGAAACCTCCGAAGAAAAGACACCGAGCACTACTTCCTTCTTCTCTCAAAATATAAACAGGAATGGAGTAGGGTAAGATTTTAGCGGTTATGTCTTTATCGTCTGTGGTAAAAAAAATCACGAGGCACTTCTTCCGCTAGCACTAGACCCGCACGTTTCTTTTGGTTGTATAATTTACCCAGAATGACTTGGGTTATAGTTCGCTTCCGGCTTTTGGAGCGGTCTTGGATGGATGGACAGACGGACATGTGTTTTTCAATGAAAACACTACAGCAAACTGATTGAATGAGCTTATTTCTTCTCTGTCACGGATTTATTTGGGCTTGTGAAGCTTTTTTTGGTTTTGCATCAAGCTCTGTTCTCAACTAGACCAATGTTTTTCAAAAAGTGGGCCGCTAGGAGGCGCTGTGGAGACCTTAGAAAAAAAATATTCAAAGGTAAAAAAAAAAAATTAAAAGAAAATGGAATCCCATAAATTCTTTAAACCTAAATTTTTCATCATAACTTTTGTGCTGCCAGTTAAATTTGTAAAGTTGCTTTGTTCCTCAAGCTAGCTTAGTGAGCAAGAAATGGAAAAGTTTCTGACAAGGAAAAAGACCAACCATCCAGCAGCCCTGCTGTGGAGCGCTGCAAAAAACCATGAGAACTGTAGGAATAGAATAAAATTTGATGATGTGATTAATAATCAAAAGAGCAGATTCTGTTGAAAAAAATTTATTATCCAGTAATAAAGTCCTAATTTTATTATTTGATAATAAAATCTTCCACCACAGAACTCATAGCCATCTAAAATCAGATAGCATTCAACTAAATGAATGACTATTGACTAAAGTAAAATAAAAAAATATTCTAAAAGTTGGTATTTCTGGACATATTTTGTAGCATTGTGTTTGGGATTGCAAAGGGGGGTCTGGGGTTAGAGGTCAATGCTCTTTGGGATGGAAACGTTTGGGAACCCCCGCCTTCGACTACAGTTGGGAACACTGTTTACTTGAAACCGCTCTCACAGCTAAAGAAAACTTCTTCGAGCAGTCTATTCCTTCAGCCGCTATTCAAATTAGTGAAGAAATAAATGATTCTCAACAAATACTCTCGAGTCTCACCTCACCGTATTTCAAACTCCTCTCGCGGTAATCCCCATATCTTCCTCCTCTTTACAGAAGAAGCTGTTCTGCCCAGCTGGGAGCCCCTCCACTCACTGCCAGATGTATTCCTTATTTTTCTATTCCTGTGTGATTCGCCTAGCCAAAGCAGGATATTAGGCATGCGGGCAGAGCGCTAAGTCAGCAGAAGCAGGAATTGAGAGGTAATCATTTTAAACACAATCCTGACTTTTAAGTTCTCTCGCGGTCCTCCGAGAGGGACCCAGCTAATCTAAACAATACTCCTCCATATGCCAGGTAAGCACTAAAAGAAGGATCTCGCTTTCTGATTCAGTGGGCAGCTTTTGAGTATGGACGTAATCTGCTCCGAGCCGCTCTTTTTGTTCCAGTTAATTAGCAGACAGTGGCCTGATGTTGGCCCAACCCTCTAGAGAAGATGAAGGGACTGATGAGCTGCTGCAGGGAGGCATGGAGCTGAAACTGCTGCCAGGAGCATCTGTGCGTCTCGCTTATCTTCTGTGGGACTTGAGCTTTCAGATGCAGTCAGGTGTTGCAGTTCGTTCTCTTGTGCTGGTATTGCTGAATGAAGGAAAAGTTGTGCGTTTAATAGGGGGGAGAGGGGGGAAATCATCCTAAAGCATTTCTTTCTTCCTCTGTAGGCGTTGATCACAGAATGTTGATAAAAGATATAAAAACAAGTCAGTTGTACTTTTGTTTTTTTCAGGGATTATCGTGAGTATGTTTGTTTTTTGGCAAACTGGTTTTAGGTTAATGCATCTGGCTTTGTGATTATTATCACTGTTAGTCCCCTTGTGGCTTGTTCTGTTACAGTTTTGCTCTTGGTTCTAATCTCTCATTGTAATTTAGTTTTCCTTTGATCACAAACATCCTTCTATCCCTTATCATTTTCACAAAACTTTTGCCTTATCCATGGTTTGGCATGAAGTCCTCAGCTTTTGACTCGAAAACGAATTCCTTTCCTCATAGTTTTTTCAATCTCACCTAACCAACCTCTTCTCTGTCTCTTCACAGGTCCAGTGACTATCGACTCTGTTGCTTGTCTATGGACCATCTAGCAGCTGGATACTTCTAAAAGTTTCCCTCATTATCCCTGGTACTTTGCCTTGTAGTTGTATCTGGTAAAGTGAATCTTGAGACCAAAACAATCTAAACATATTCTTATTAAATTAGTAAAAAAAAAAAAAAGACTCACTAGCTGGCATGTCGTCTCTGCCGTTGATTTAAGAACCTTATTTTGAACTTTACTTTGATGACTGTTTGAGTCATCAAAGTAAAGTCTGCCGGACTCATTTAGGAACACTGTCTTGTTCTCTCTACCATGCTGTGATCTGATACAGCAGAAATCTCTTCTTTGCTGGTTTTGACAACCTGATGCCAAACTTCAACTTTCTGACTAGCCTTCTAGAAGACCTGCTTTCCTGCACAACCACTGTCTTCCCATAGAGGAGCCTCTTCGCCGCTGCAAAACACTGTATCCTTTTCCACTATGACTGAACCTGCACACCTGCCAGGTATTACATAAATGAAGATGTAGACTAATGACTATGGACAACTCATCTGTAATCCACACACTTGATAACATTTAAACCTATTTTATCTCTTCTGCTCCAGTTCACTCTATCATGGCGATGCAGGAGAATATCCCTAGCTGTGTGAATGTACTTCTGGAAAAGATTAGCTGTTGTTTTTCTCAAAACGCACAGGAACTTGCGAACATTGTGTGGACCTAACACCTCAGATCTAAGTTCGTGTGGAGAGCGGCTTGTTTATTTGTGAGTATCGCACACAAAGTCTGACAGATATGCAGGGGCTGAAAAGCTGTTTGAGTGTGTGTGAACAAAGAACCTGGGGGACTGATTTTGAAAGGGAAAATAAACGGGAATCATTCATTGTGGGTGTATTAGTGGAGGTGAGGTTGTTGTGGGTGTGCTGAAGGATGTAAGTTTCTAATATAAAAAGAGCCACAAAAATATGGAAACCCGTGAACGCAGACAGAGTTACTCTCATTTGTAGCAGGACCAGAAAAATGAAGAAAACAACCTTTTATTTTCTGTTATTTTACTGTGATTTCTTGTTTCCTCTTTTGTTACCAACACTTTCTATCAGTCAGAGGTCATTATGACCTCAACACAATGTACACAGCCAAAATCTGTGACCTAAAAAATATGCTATATTAAAAAACAAACATAGAAAATGGGACTGTTGATCTGAAAATATTGTCATTGCATGACAGCATTTCCATGACTTGGTGACGACTGAATGTGCACTTTCATACTTCCACTAGAACTTATGTAGAATACCTCTGCATCAATTACCCATTCTGTTCTAATTTAAAGATAAATTAGAACAGATTGGATGTGTGTGTTTTTTAAATCACCAACCAATGATGTAGGGATTGAGAAGCTGTGATCTCAGTTTTCTAGCCTTACTCATTTAAAAAGTACATAATCCAGTTACTTTCCTTGAACTTGCCAGGTACCTCCAGAACTTTCCAGTTTACCTCTAACTCTTATGTATCATTTCATTTCAAGCAAATACATTGCAAGTTCAGAAAAGTAACCTTCGTTTAAAGTAACATTGGAAAGGTTTTAAAACATTTATGTCCTGAGGCACAAAGAAAAACAACCATAATCATGCAGGACCTGCTGCTGTGTGTGTGTGTGTGTGTGGCTCCTTTGGGACAGGCATTTCAGGCCTTATTCAATAAAAATCTGTGAATGTTGCAAATTCCCTCTGACATTTATGCCCACACAGTTTAAATCCTCTGCAATGATGACTAGTTTAGAGCTAAAGTACTGGGATTTAATCTGGACCGGAGCTGTCTGTCCTTTTCACTTGCTTTTGGAAGTGATATAACATGGGAGTCCATGTTGGGAGAATCCCTTTAGAAATTTGCTACAGTTGGAGCTCTATTTAAGTTACAAAGCATAATCAGTGTGTCAGCATCAATGGGTGTATTTCATTGGTTTTCTTGGTGAAAATGCTGTAACTCCTGATACGAGAGCCTCTCCTCTCAGTCCCAGAGCAAGTCGACACTGGTGCAGTGGGGGTTATCACCGCTCTGTGAGGGTCTTATGGGCCTGTTTGACACTCAGATCTATGGCTTATATAGTTATATACAACCTCTGAAAAATACGTTGTGGAGAAAAAAGTTCTGGATCTCTTGATAGAAAGATTTCTTTAGTTCTTCCAGAAGGTAACCTCTTCCCAATTATTCAACATGTGAACAAATTAACCAATTTAAGGGGCAACATCACTAGGTTTGTTCAAATTCAACATAAAACCTCAAAACTTGTCAGCTCCTTCATGACAAGCAGGTGAAAGGTCATGGTTTGTGTCAGAGTTCAGGCGTGAAGCCTTTCAGCATGGTCGCATCCTTTTTCCGAGGTAAGGCTGAATCATTTTGACCACAGTGGTCATTGAATGTATGATTCAGTGTTGAGTTTGGATAAAATTTTTGAAATCTCAGTTTTATCTAACAATTTAATTTGTTCTCGTGTAATTTGTTAATTGCACTAGAACATTTAAAAACTTTGCCTAGTTTATGGTATTTGGCTTTGAATGATTTTTGGAAAGACTGATATTAACGATAGCTAGAGTAATACCTTTAAGCAATCATCTATCATAAATGAACATCTGAGGACTTGCGATAGTGATGGTTTCTTAGCTCAGAAGTGTCATAAGGGAGCCATGTCTGACTTTTTTTTAAGCCTACCATCATGGCCACCAGCAGTCAGACGACGTCAGGTATCATTCCCTTAATTTCCTTGGAGGAGAAAAACCTTGGCCTGTTTTTTTTTTTTTTTTTTTTAAAATTACTAGTGATTCAGTGGACTGAAATGGTTCTCTAGCGAACGCTTTATTTGGTCGTCTCCTCCTTTAAGGCCGTCATGTGAACTTCAAGGTCACAATTAAAAAGGGAGATAAAGGAGCGGAGAGGGTGATCAGAGAGCGATTGTGAATAAGTCCTGAGGCGCACACCACGGCTACCCCTTGTTAGAAAAACCTCGGAGATGTTCGGCGGCGGGAAACCCACTGGGACTCGTGACAAAGCTCACCCCCTCCGGTGCTTCAAAGGCCCCGACTCATTTAAATAAGTCCGGATGCGGTGCGGCCCTGCACTCTCATCTGACTCGAGCTCGCCGATCGTGGTCGTGAATCTCGAGCAGGACAACACACTCATACACCTCAGCTATCAATAAATTTTAGTGCACCTCAAGGGAGGCGATGGGAGGGTTGTGTGTGGGGCGGGGGAGCTGATGCTCTTAAATATCAAGCGAGGAGACAGGCCTGAAGACTGTGTTTATCTGCCAAGGACAAGAGAGGCAAATCTCTCAGCGAGGCGAGGACATCGTGGAAAACATCTTGGCAGCACCTGTTAAAACATTTAACAGCCTGACTTTTCAAAGGCCACTGCTTTACTTGAAAGGTTGAGAATAGATCTTTGATGGAGGGGGAAAAAAAGGAGGAGGACGAGAAAGGCAATACAATGAGGGGACAGGTCTCTGTGTTCATATTTAATTAATGAAGCTGGAGGAAGGATAAAGTGAGGCATCCTAATGAAGCGCCGTCTCATTACAGCAAATTTGGGAATAACGATTTAAGTGGGTATGTTGGTTCGGTTGAAGCTGTGTGAGTGTGTCAAAGGGCGGAAAAATATTTTAAGTCATCTGTTGTCAATTCCACCCATCTATTTGTAAGCTGATGAATTATTAAGTATGTGAAAGTGTTGCTGGTTTGTTGATCAGTCGATTGCTGCAACCCTCTGTGATTGCTTCCCGGATGGCTCAGCTGTTGATCCAACACCGTGTCCAATGCTTTAGCGAAGAAATGAGAGTAAAAAAGATGATTGTATTTCCACAAACTGTTGTTGTTTTTTTTCATTTACATTTCAAGAGGAAGTGGTCAGAAACAGGAGAAGTAAACTTGCAGAAAAGTAACCAAGCAGGTTGCAGTACAGTTTCAAAAATTCAGCCAGTAAAATTGGTGAAAGTTCCCGGAAACCTATGAAGTTATGGGGAATTTCCGGAAAAAGTCTAAGAATATTATGGAGATTATTCAGTAAGGTCTGTAAAGCATGTAGTACGTTCTGAGAAAGTACTACGCAGTACGTTCTCTTAAGTTCTGAGAAAGTACCCAGAGCATTCCGGGAAATCACATATATCGGTTCAAAATAAATTATATTGTATCTTAGCGAAGACCCATCATCCTTTTGACATTTCTTTCAGTACTGTTCTGAAATACTAGTTCGTAACTCTTGTTCCTTATTAATGGAAGAAGTGTTCTTCTCCTGAGCGAGAGACCAAACACAAATCTGAGCCAGCAATCAGTCTAATGTGTAGATTTACTTTTCTTGTCAAAATAACGAAGCTTAAATCTGTATGTTTATGCGAAAGCCTGGCGACGACGAAGATCTACACACTTTGTTTTGCATTTCCACTTAACTAGTCAATAGCTTTAGAGCCAAATCCCTTATTTGTGCAGAAGATTGATCATGTCACACATCAGTGCTTTGATCCTTTGAGCTGAAAAAGCCTTCTGAGGCAGACGCTGGACATTATTCAATGCAGCCTGCTTGCACGGGGTTGAAACTTGGCAGCGCCATCACTAAACAATACTTCTTTCACTGCCCAGAGGTCATGAGGAAGAGCAAGATCTGATCGAATCTAATTCACCCTCTCACCCACCTCATCATCAGAACTCGTAGTTTATCATAACGTTCTCTGTACGGATAAAAAAAAAAAAACTCTCTCTTGACATTTTACTTAACTGTCTCATCATCTGGGCTTCTACTGATGGATAAATGCTCATAAAGTAAAGCAGACTCTGCTTTTTACCAGGAGTAAATTCCAGCCAATTTAACCATATTTGTTTCAGAAATAAAGGCAGATACCCACTGGAGGAAGAAAAACTAAAACGGGCTGTTACTTTAAGGCTTCGACAGCGGAGAGATGAATTAACTATTATTGAGCGGCTGACCCAGAAGTGGCCGGGCTGACACTTTAATAACACACTTCTGGGGTAATTTTATATCTGTGCGGCTCGGTCAAAGACCGAGTCGAGGTACGCGTCTCGGCAGAATGTTTCAGAGGATGAACTTGGCCTCACCATATTCAGACTCAGACCTACAGAGGAGAAACGTGCGCAGTCTTTGTGCAGCCAGGTAATGAAGAAATGGAAAAATAAGGACTATCCTTTTCTCCAAAATCAAGTTGTATTGTATGCGATGCCGTGACAGGCTGAAAAGAACACGCTTTCTTCCAGCCCTAGACACATCCTATTTATTTAAGTTCCCTTGCCTACTTTCATCAGAAACAACAGAATGCTGTAATGTAACAAGATAAAATGGCAGATTACACTTTTAAGTGACACCTACACTTGCAGGCAATATAATTCAGTTTATTTATATATCAGCAGTTTGCAACAAATGTCATCTCAAAGCACCACACAAACAACTGAATTTAATATTCATGTATGTAATGCAGTAATACAGAAAATTCAGTCAGTTACATAAATAGCTACCTGTTCAGTTCTGGTTCAACATTACAGTCAAATAAAATGTATTATTCCAGCTGGTGAAAAGTTTTTTTGTTGTTGTTTTTAGCAGGTTTCCACTGACCACATAATAGCGCAAATTAATTACAAAAATGAACTTGCTTAATGGAAACAAGGCCATTTTGAAACAACTCACAGTTTTCGATGAAACGTTTTCAGCATAAACGATTTTACCGAAAACGTTTACGATATTATCATCGGCGGTTTTCGACGGTGTCCAAAATGGTGTATTTCCCAAAAGCTGCAACGGAAACACTTTTTCCGCATCAAACGAGTCACGTGATCAACACCTGGAGGCCGCTAATGGCGGCAAACACGAAGGAGACGACAGGAAGTGGTAAGAGGATGACGGCACGTCATATTTTTAATAACTTACAAACGCGAACGACCTTATTCACGCGTGATTTAAAATGCGAAACCCAAACGTAGCAATTGCGAAAATGTGTGTTTGTTGCGCACGTTTGCTATGGAAGCGCACGTAGGGGAGAGGAGGACTTTTAATCAAATGTGATCCAGGTTCTATTTTTTCAGAATGTGTAGTTTGATAAACATTTAAAGCTCTACCTTTTCGAGCGGTCTGCGTTTTTTTTTGTTGTTGTTGCTTTTTTGTGATCTAGACACATTTTAAGTTGAAGAAATGAACAAAAATCACTCGAAAATGTCTGAAATAGCACGTTAAGCCAGGGCTTTATAATATAATAGGGCGCTTTGAATAACACTTCCGCTGTTTACTTTTAACAGTAAGGGCTCTAATCTCTATTCAAGAGTCGACAAATACCAGTATAATCCCTTAAAATTGGTGTAAGCTTCTGTTGAACCGTTTAAACCTAAACAGTGCTCAGCTTCATATTGTAATTAGCCTGGATTTAGCCAAGCAGTCCCAATCAGGCAGATGTTTATGCTTATTCTTCGAGGCGTTCTTTCTCTCTTTCTTTCTGTCCACTTATAGCAATCTCCTTCAAATGGATGCCAAGTTGTTGGACGCTTCGTCTTATTCAGACCGAGGTTCCAATCCAAGCCCTCGTCTTTAGGCGCTCAAAACACTCAAATGGTGAGATTCCTCTCACCGTGAGCTGAAGGAAATGTGAGATTTACGAGACGATGGTTTAAATCTTCCCCGTTCTTTTTTTTTTTTTTTTTTACTTTTAAAGAAATCAGAATGCAGCGCAGCTGATGTAAGCTGGCATTTCCAAAATGTCTTCTCAGTGATCTGAGAAAAAGAAAAAAAAAAATAAAATCGAGCGAAATATCCTACCCACGCCGTTTCATCTAACATCGAGGGGGAAACTTTCTGTATCTTTGAAACGAGTGGAAGCCTGTTGAGGGGAAAAGAAGGTGAGAGGAAAAGACGAGCCTCTAAATGGTTGTGAGGAGTTGGAAGCTTTTGTGAATCACGCAGACTCAAAGCTTGGCCACTCATTGGGAAAATTGGTGTAAAACACTCTCGTCATTACATGAAGTCGAGGCGTTATCTCCAGCAATTGTAGACAGCGGTTCATCTTGAATACACATGGCAGAAAAGCTCTGGTGTCTTGTAAAACGTGTTAAAAAAAATTGGGTTTTTTTTATTCCTCAAAGCACAGTACTTTGACTATTGTTTGACTTTTGAATTCTTAAATAATGGGTTTACAGCTCCGAATAATGAGACAGAGCAAGGCTCATTAAATGGAATTAATTAAACTCGGTGTTACAGAGAAGCGCTAATATTTTATGTTGTGTGAATAAACCCTGCAAGTTCCACAAGCCTTCTTTTATTATTCCTACGTCCGCCAACCCCGTCACCTTCATATTCCCCATTGGCGTTATATTAGCTCCGCATGTATAACCTGCAAATCTTTAAGACTTTTTGCTTCAGCCTTCTGAGGCAACAAATCTTAACTGTAACTCACACAAGTGAATGAATTTACTTGAACTATTGTGTTAAATAGTTTTTGCAAGATTCTAAAGTTCTAATAACTGTTTCACTGCAAAAACCAGTTTGTGTCAGTACTTGCTATTTTAAAGAGCAATAATGTTAAAATAATATTGAAAATTAATAATTAAATGTAGCCAGATGTTTATTTAGACACATAAATATGCTAGCAATTTTCCAGCTGAAAACAGTTTAACGTGTTTAAAAAGGGACATAGCACAATTTTTTCCCCCACTTGTTTACTGTTAGAATAATTAGAAACATTTTCTTCTAATACAGACGTTTGAAGAAAATTCCTTAGTTCTTTGAAGAATAGCCTTTTAGCTGTATGACTTGGCTCAAATGTTTGATTGTATTTACCCAGAATGCCCTGCTCTGTAGTCCGCTTCCTGCTTTGGGAGATGTTGCCTTTAAATCCACCCACAGCCACAGATATACCTGTTGATTAAAATTTCATAAACCAACCAGAAGTATAAAGACATAAATTTATCGTCGGGGCGTCACTCAATTTTTTTAAAGGTACAGTAATCGTAGCACAAATAAATAAAACGCCTGAATTCGAAGAAAGTCAAGGAAAACATCACTCGTCATTCTTCTGTTGAGCAAACAGAAATATTTTTGACCACCCTTACTGACCTGGAACAAGATTTAATGTGAGAAGGAAAAACAAAAACATTATATCTCTAAATATCTTCCTCGACTGCTAGTTGGATTGATTTGAGCTGCTGGTTTATGTTTCATGTGAATCTGGTATTATCTGCAGAAGTTCATTACTGTTATTTAAAGTCGGTGAGCCAAAACATATTTCCTCTTCAAGCGTGTTCCGAGTTAATTGAGCTAATCCTTCGTCTGGTTAGCGTAGCCCTGTAAATGCAACTTGCAAAGGAAACAGCGGGGTTCACACTTCTCATCCGGTCTTAACCTTCCTTAACATCACACAGAACTAATAAGCAAAGACACATTTTATTGTGCAGGCTAATAAAGAAATCCATATTTGTCTCAATCTAAAGAGGACTCATACTCAAGAGGCTATTCAGCTCAAGAAGCAATTATTTAGGCTGAAGCTAATTGGTGCACTGTACAATCTAATTAGCTGTGCGTGCTGGGATCCTTGTGTTGTTGTTGTTAAAAGTTCCCAGGCTTCTTCTCAGAAAGTCTTACCATAACAAACAGGGAAGGGATTGTAATAAATAATAGATTTATGTTTTAAGCTTAATATCCTCTGCGCGAGATCTTGTAAAATAGCCAATGATTTAAAAGTAGCATTACAGCAATATTATGTAGACGGTCAGTGCTATTACAGTTGAGTATGGTGAGTTTTAGCATGTAGTTACTCATTCATATTTAAACCAGGTCGCTCTAGAAAATAGTACCTCCTGTCTCAGTGACATTTACCTGGACAAATAAAGGTGAATTTAAAAGAAATATAAAAAAATAAAAAAATGCAACGCAATAATGAGGAAAATTGACGACAATGATGTTACAAGTCATTCAAGTTCCTAATTCATGAAAATAATTATCAGTAACTGCGACTGTTTCTATAAAAGTAGCAGTTATGTCATTATGATGTCATTGAGGGTGTGTTAGCACAATGCTAGGTGAGGAACAACATCCTCAACGACCTTAATGATGAGGCTCATTAACCTGCCAGTGAGAAAGATGGTTCACAAATCTATTAAAAGTAAAATATTTGTGATGGTAGTGTTAAGAGAGACCAAGTGTTTAGTGTTTAGAAGGCCATTTTGCTTCCTGTTTATTTCCCTTTGTGTCCATTAGTCAGCTTGTCTAGGTTTCCTGCTCAGGTTCTGTTGCAGCTGTTCTGGATTTCACTGATTAATCGCACCTGCTTCTACTCGCCTCTCTGCAGTCGGGTCCTCGCTTCACTTCCACAACCGCGGCACCTGGGCACAAAGCAGGCACAGTCAACTTTATCCTGATCTGTATATTGTAAGCAACAGAAACATCATACTAGACATTAGATATCATGTAAATTTGTTCCAGCTTTAGCTTAGCCAGTGAACAAAGCTAAGCTATAAAATGTTATCAGCCTGGATTTCTCAGACAACATGCTAACGTTTGCTTTTTTGCGTTTTTTTTTTTGTCATTCTGTCGCAACAAATTCCTTGAAATGGACACTGCCTTAAGGAGGAGGGCAGCATTTACAAAATGGTAGTGAAATTGGGTCAGATGAGACTAAAGAGGACATGTTTGAACTTAATCCACAGACAATGTTTGGAGAAATTCTCTGTCTTTCCCTCTTTCCAGTGATAAGAGAGTTTTTCTGATGTGTTGCCCAAAGCTCACGTAGCAATTTGCTGATACACAACTCCATGGCTGAGGTTTTCTTAGATACTAAATAATAATAATGTGCCACATAACACAGCAGCAAACAATAAAAGATCTATATCACGTGTAGCTAATACGATCACCATAACGGCACACACACACACACACACACACACACACCCCAATACACATCCACCCCTACAAGCCAAGTGTGTTTAAGAAGCCAAGATATTAAAAGCGAGCGCAATCGTGTTAGGTTTCCAGACAGTTCTCGATCTCAGCGATAGAGAATGTTTTGAAATCTGTCATCGTATTTTATGGAGCATGCTATTCCAGAGAAAGATGTCGGCTATTTTGCAGCTGTTGTTTAAGGAGTTCGTGATGACCTGAGCTACAATTTCTGAACGTTAATAAAAAGAAAATTAAAGACCGCTGAAGCATTGAAAACTCGTAAAGCCGTCCTGTATCTGATTATGATGCCAAGGAATTATTCATAATTTGAAGAGCTTGACAGGAAACAAATAGCTCATTCTAAACTGTACCGCAAGATGATAGAGGGTTAGCAAATGACACTGGATTCAGATCTGAAGCATCTTCCTGACAGCTTGAGATTTGTCTGAGATTTGTACATCGACCGAAACACGACGCCAAACACAGCAGCATTTCTGCAACAGAGAGAGAAAGAAGAAAGGAACCAATGAGTTGCAGTGGCCCAGTCAAAGTCTAATCTACTTACTTTGTCGCCATGAATGTATGTATTGGCCAGTAGCGAAAAAGGACAAGAATTATCATTTGCTGTTTGACTCTTTCTCTTTGACTTCATAATTTAACACCTTGAAATTGGGCCTCTGTCACTTTAAGAAACTTCACTTTCTGAAACTCCACCTTCAGGAAGTCATCACAACACGGCTCCTCTATTAATCCTTTAACAACGTTTTTACCAGCGTTTCACTGAGAAGTAGGTCCTATAATGAGCTCAGCTGATGCTCAGTTCCACCAGGTGTTTGCTAATTGCTGCCTGCTAGTCTGAAGGAGCCGAGTGGGAAAGTTGCAGGGGAGGGGTGATCTGTGAGGTGGAAGCTTGGGAAGCTTCGAAACTGTCCTCGAAGGCGGTGCTGGGTCGCACCGAGCATTTTGCTAATCGGACCGGTTGCCATGGGAGATTTAAAGGATTTCTCAAACATGCTTAAAAGCAGCGCTTCCCAATCCTGGTCCTCGAGGCGCACTGCCCTGCATGTTTTAGACATTTCTCTGCTTTAATACGCCTGATTCAGCCGATTGCAGTGCAGCAAACACTTGTCAATTGAAATCACCTGTGCTAAAACAAGGTAACACCTAAAACATGCAGGGCAGTGCGCCTCAAGGACCAGAGTTGGGAAACACTGCTTAAAAGAATCACGTCGTTGATCACACTGTAACATAATGTAAAAAGTCAATTTTAGATGATACCGCCTGTTTGATAAATCATTTCATCATGAACGTGAAAGCCAATTATTTTTTTTTTATTTTTCAACATCATTTGCAGTTTAGAAAATTGCAGAAACGGATCTAACACGTGGAACTCTCTGCAGGCTAATTATCTCAAAGTGCGAATGTATGTCCACACTTCGAAATAAGCCCTCGTATCCTTCCAGTTCAGCGAATGCGTTCTCTTAAAATTTCTCTTAAAAGCTATGCAGTTTCCACCAGCGTTTGACTAGTTGCCGTCGACGACGACGTGGAGATTTCCAACACGTAGCTGCTACTGAAGTTAGCACAAGCGCAAAGCCACCACTGCGCTTTTTCGCACGGTTCCTACAGAACCGAACGGAAAGCGGGGTGGTGCCAGTTAAACAATAAGCTCCGATGGACCCCCTCATTTCTGCCCGCAATTTTAGGCTACGAGGGGCACAAAGTAAATGAGCCGCACAACGAGAGTAACAGAAGCGGAGTAGTCGGTTCAAGCTTTTCAAAACCCACCAGCTCCACGACACGACAAAAGGCCCCGCACACTCAAAGTACTGTTTCTTTCTTGGCACTTTTTCTTTTCTTTTTTTTTTTTTTTCTTCTTCTTTTCCCTGTTTGCAGCAAATACCACTTGATGTTGCCGAGCAACTGATGCTGGAAAAGAGCAAGTCGGAAAATAAAAGCGGAACAACACAAAGGAAGGAAAGACAGTGGAAGGACGACGCGGCGAGTGCAGAAGTGCAGTTCTGACGACGTGGAGAAAAGCAGAGTGACAAAAAAAAAACTTAAGAAAAGATACTAGAGAAAGAACAGATTTATTATCTTATGACTAAATAATGTCCTGTACTCTGACTTTCCTTTAGTAGGGAATGAAGGAGAGATTTTAGGATTCAACGTGGTGTACTAGATAAAACCTTTCAGACAAATTTTTTTTTTTTTAAAGCAGCTGCATATTATCTTCCTTCCACTTATCTATGCACCACTTCCTTTATAGCTTGTCACAAAAATCTCAAAGACGTAAGACTTAATGGTCGCGACGTGAGAGGTTGTGGCCAAAGGTTCAACAGGCTGAGGATCGTTCTCGCACACCTGCGCCGCCTTCTGCATTTTTGCAAGAAATCGTTTCTCACTGGACGGAAAATTGTTGCCTTGGGATTGAAGATGTGCTCGGGGTTGCAATTTATTTTTTTCTACATGTGTGTATGTCTTGAGTTATTGCCGTGCTTCATGTCACAGAGGGGCACTTTGAGGGCTCTCGAGCGCGAACCTCATTGTAAGCCTTCCTCAAAGTCCGGTCGGCCCTCCGTCTTGTGACCCCTCGCTGCTGCAGACACTTTTCCGGCATGCAAGCTTTTAGTTTCTCACCAAGGGCCTTCTTGAAGGATCATCCATATTTTTATTTTTGCTCTGATAACTTTTCCCCTGGCCAACCAGACATCAGGGTTTTTAATACATACGCCTGTATCAGTGTGTACCGTCGCCGCCACACTCCTGTTTGTCATAGTTTCTATTTCCCGGTGTTTACCTGTTTCTGTTCATATCCTTGCCGACTCCCGTCGCGTCCATCTATTTTTTTTTTTTTAGATATGCTGCTGGAATAGTTTTTCTTTTGCTCCTTCTGGAAATATTTCCTGGTGAATCTGTCTCTTTTTTTTTCTTTTTTTTTTTTTCAAGGCATGAATAAATCCCACGAGTCCCAGTGCTTCGACAATTTTAGTTGGAGTCGAGGTAAATATTAATTTTTTTTCCCTCCCAGTTCAGAAAAGTTTGCAGTGTTCACCTGCATCTTGGCTCATCTGGTTTTGTATGTTTGTGGATTTTTGCTGTTCCCTCGCCTCCTCTACCCTTGCTTACAGACTCTTTTTTTTTTTTTTTTTTGGCTTATTTTTGCATTTGCATCCTTTTTCAGATTCAAACCAGAATAGCAGGATCCGACGAGCAGCATGTGCCCAAAGTCTCTTGGGTTACATGGGTCTATGAACATCTGTCCGGTTTAAGTTGCTACGGCTCTACTTTCAAGTATCTAAAATGTAAATCCCTGGAATTCTTTTGCATTTTGCAATGTTTTTAATGACAAACTTTATTGTGTTTTATGCAGGTAGATCTTCACAAAGTACACAAATGTATGCTTTATTCTAAATGAAGGATTTTTTAGTTTTGACAACCGTTGTAGAAGAGAGAAAATCTGGCCGGCAGGTGACACCGATTTATGTTTTTTCTTTTTTTTTTTAAATTAATGTAAGATTTTCTCAGACAACTAAAATAATGTTAAAAAGTGTTGTTTTTACAACACCAATTATTTCTTATTCATTAACTATGTTTCTGCTTTCATTTTAATTTGTAGTAAGCACAGCTAAACTAATCTCAATATTTAGCTCGTGATTGAAATATTTAGTCAGCTAAATATTTAGTGTGCAAAGGAAACGTTTAAGTCTGAGCTAAATATTTTTGCTTTCAAGCCAAATACAAACTAAATCTTTAGCTCCACATTAAATATGTAGCTTACTAAGTATCCATTTTCCAAATTAAATACATAATTCCAAAGCATATATTTATTTTTCAAGCTAAATGTTTAGCTCAGATTTAAATATTTAGCTTGATAAGTAAATGTTTCGGTAGCAAGCTATATATTTAGGCCCAAGCTAAACATCTAGCTAGTATGCAAATAAGCTTGCTGATAAGAGGAAGTGGAATGTCAAAATAAAAGCGGGGTTTAATATAAACTGAACAGCTCAAGTAACGTTTTTTTATCTACTCATTTATTTATTTTCATCACCACTTCTTTAGCTTTCTACAATTTCTTTTCTCCATGACCGTCTAAATAAAGCAATATATTGCTGTTCATTTTTTACTGCGTAACTTTACACTGAGTTGTGGATCTGTGCAGCTCCTCCAGAGTCACCCTGGCTTTTGGATGCTTGTTTGCTTGACTCTCAGCTGGAAAATAAAAACATGACCCACCGACGTGTTGTTTTTACACCATTCCTCATTGATGTACCCAAGACCCTCAAACATTTGTTTTGAAGATGAAACGCACAGAGAGAAGACGAGATCCTTCGGATATAAGCGAACTGAACCGTCGGTTTAACGGGATCACATGAATGCAGAGGCATCTACTGTACAGGGAGCTGCGGTTCCCCTCTTCACACATGACAGAAAAACGATCAGCCTGAGACTGGAGATCAAAAACACAATTTTCTGGAAGAATATAGAAACGGGCCCGTCTGTCTCCCAGCAGTAGTGGTCTGTTTAACTTTAATTACCCCAAACTTCACCATCTAAAGCGGCTCTATCAAAGTCTATTATACCGCCCCGAAAAGGCATTGCATCACTCTCGGCTTGCTTTTCTCTTTCAGTAATCTACTTTGCAGATGGGATTTCATTCTTTTAATCATTTCCCCCACAAGGAGTAGAGTTTAGTCTTGCCTAATTAAGATACTGACATGGATCTTTTTCTCGCCAGGACAAGAAAAGATCTTTTTTTTCCTTCTTTCTTTTTTGTTCAAAACTGAAAAAGCTTATGGCCAAACAGAACCCTAATCTGATGCACTGTAAGAAAGCTTTGTTCCCTGGCAGAAAATATCCGATACGGAGGGAACGTCGCGCCGCAATGCGAACAAAACATAAGAAACGAGACGCATGACATCACATCTGAGCCTGGTGTATGAAAAAGAAAGTCGGCAGAAGCGCAATGTAATCTAGTTTGGGTTGCTGAGGAGCGATGTTTTACACTTCCACTCCAAGTGTGGGTTGTGTAGATTTATACCTGGAGATATGGAAAACTAATTCCACACACTGTATGGAGGAGGGGGAAGAAAAAAAAAGAAATATGTGGAGCAATCCAGGCTGCCATTATGAACTGAGATATTTGCGAATTAAACAGACAAACCAGCAGGTTTCAGGTGGAAAAAACAGTCTAAAAACATGACTGTTAGGTTAATTTGTCTCTGTAAATTCTCCCATGGTCGTCTGTTTCTGTGTTGCCCCGCGACAGACTGGCGTACCCCGCCTCTCGCCCAGAACGTTAGCTGGAGATAGGCACCAGCACCCCTCCCAACCCCACTAGGGACAAGGGTGATAGAAAATGGATGGATGGACATTCTGAACACGAAACTACGCAGAAGTTGCAACAAGCATTTTATTTCAACCGAAGCGTTTGCATTTTGCATATAAGAAACGAGCCGAGTATGTTTGCTGAGAAGGCTGTGGGGAGAAAAACTAAAGACGGTTCAGAAAGTATTAAAAAATACTTCCTCGTGTTCAGTGAAGTCTAGAAAACGTTACACATTACTATTTAAGGAAAAGATTATTCAGAAAATCGAAACTTCGATTTTAGAAGGTTGTTGACGTTGCAGCTTACAGCTAGCATGTCTGCAGCTAAATCAGCCTGGGAATGGGATGTGGGAGCACAGATTATGGACAAGGTTTATATGCCGTATTTCATTTAAAATGTTTCACCATGCTCCTTTAACCAAGGGAAGACATATACCGAGTGCAATCAGTCAGCAGCCGCCACTAGTCACATGCTCTGGTCTTGTAGCGTCTTATGTGATTACCAGGATGCTATCTTTAAGCCTTTTTCTCATGTCTAAAAAAGACTTGGATTGTGACCAGTTTGCAGCATTTTTTTTTTTTTTTTTCGGTATCAAACAGACGTGCTTCTCTTCAGTATAATATAATTGCTTTTGCATGTTTGCACGGTGATACTCTTGAACTGGAAGGTTGCTCGACCTCCATCTTTTGCCTGGTGGGTGAGAGATGTATGTGTTTACGAAAGGAAAAGCTGCGATGCAGTCCACAAGATCCAACGAAGAAATGTGATGAAACTTGGTCCAGTCTTTCTAGAGCATGACAGTAGTATTATACTTTTCTGCTACTGAGAGCTGTGAGGACCTGTGAGTGCGTACAGGACGTTTTCTGGATTTTGTTTCTAAAAGATGGAACTTTTTAAAGTTTCTTTTCAGATTTTTTTTTTTTCCTAACTTTTGGTTTTGTTTTTGTTGCCCTTTGCCAGGTGACGCACCACGGGACGATATGCGTCATTAATACAGTTTTATTTTTGTCTTTGTTGCTTTTCTTTGTATTAACGGGAAAAAAAGTCTGAAAGATCATTTGTTTTAGCTCAGAAGTTCTGGCCTGTACTTAATGACGCAAGTTAGACAAATATGAGCATGGAGATTTCTTCCCCCCCCCTTCCCCACCCTGAATTTTAAAATAATCAAATCAAAATAAAACATTTCAGGAATCTCATGAAGCATCACGTCACATCCCGTTAAACACATATGCCTACAAACACAATAAAAGAGCAATCTCTCTGTTAAAAAAACATGCTTTGTTCACAACCAAACAAAGGGGGAGGTTGTAGATTAAAGCTGCAGTATGTAACTTTTATAAACATGTTTTTTGTTTAAACTGGCACTATGTTGTCACAGTATAACAGATAATCTGTGAAAAAAAAAAATCAAGCTCCTCTGCTGCTTTTCTTCAGATGGTAGAAAAGCAGCAGAGGAGCTTGATTTTTTTTTTTTTCACAGATTATCTGTGAAAAAAAATCATAGTGACAGTTTTTGGTTTAAACTGTCACTATGTGGTCACAGTATAACAGATAATCTGTGAAAAAAAAATAAAATAAAATCAAGCTCCTCTGCTGCTTTTCTACCATCTGCAGAAAAGCAGCGCCCCTGATCAGAAACAACCAATCAGAGCCAGGAGGAGGATCTTAGAGCTGTCAGTCAGGCTTGTGTACATGCTGTTCAATGTGTTATGGCAGACAAGCCAGTTACCATTCCAGGAAAACTGCTTATCGGCTGTCATCTGTGGCCATGCTAGCTAGCTTGGCTCTGGTGTGAGGAACTAGCGTAGCCAGCAGAGAGAAAGGGTGTAAAGCACAAGGGGGTATTTGGCAGGGCTAAGACCCTCCTCCTGGCTCTGATTGGTTGCTTCAGATTAAGTGGTGTATTTCTACAGATCGCTATTGGAACCACAAAAATTTCGCAGATTATTTGTCTCATGTTATAATATCAACACATAGTAACACCTTCAACAAATATGTACAAAACATGTTTTTCCACAAATGCAACACAGTGCAGCTTTAATAGATTCAGATAAACAATACAAGGTAACATGTACAACTCTTGCATCAAGCTATAGATGACCAGATTAGAAGGTCCTCAGCTTGCTACAGAGTCTCATGGCATTGCATTTTCCCCAGGCTGCGTTTCATGGAAGCCTAAACCAGCATCTTATCCCCCCTTTGCTGCTGCTCCACTGATGACTGGTTTCATGAATACGACATACCTGTGATATTCACAATAACTTCATGAATGTAACCACAGAGCAGCAGGGAAACCAAGCGTGAGTCTTGCAAATAAAAAGCCTCCTCAGCCCCGGTGCAGATCGAGCGTCGTGAGGAAGCAGGTGTTCTTCGCTGCCTTCCCCTCCCACAGAGTAGGGAGAAATGGAAGGTGGCGTTTTCTTTCTATCTCCGAATGGTTTTTATTGTCGCCAAGCCAGTTTCACATCTGTTTCACATCCTTGTGGTTTTACGATTGAGTTCACTTTCACAGGGCATGAGACTTTCAATCTCTGCGGCAATTTGCCCAGCGATGCGCGGTGGTTTAAACACATGTTGCAATTTGTGTTGGCCACCTCTAGACAGAAACCCAAATGCTTTAAAGCTAAAACATGAGCATCCCTGTTACTTGTATATCCAAATATAAAAACCATGCGCACATGCATCAAAAGTAAAAAAAAAAAAATTATATTTCAAAGGGTGTTGTAAATGAATATACATAGTTTTACCACATAGGGACGTCTGAAACTATGTATCGTCCACCAAGAACCACAGAAGAAGAAGAAGACGTAAACGCAACTTCCTTCTTCACAAAATGTAAACAAAAATGAAATACCATCAGATTTTATTGGTTATAGAATTTCTTTTTAACCATAACCCATTTCTCACACTAAAGCTAGAGTCACAAGATGGCGTTGGTAGAATTTACCCAGAATGCCCTGGGTTATAGTAAGCTTCCTGCTTTTGGAGTGGCCTTGCGTTCACATATGCTCTTGAACTGCACCAGAATTCATTTAAACCAAAAAGAGACCCAGCTTTTTAGGAGGACCAGAGTTCACACTTCCCCAAACAAACTGACCAGTTAAAGAGGGCCAAACAGGGCGAGTGTGAATGCACCCCTAGACGATATAGGGTCTAAACATGGAATCAGAATGTTATCCTTGTGAGTGAGCGAATTCCTTCTGGCTACTCCATCTTCCTTCATGGTTGTATGTTTGCTTGATTGGGTTTGTTTTTTCCTTAGGAATGTGTGTGTGCGGGTGTGTGTGTGAGAGAGCATGCTTGATTGGCCTGTGTGTCGATTACATTGAGGGAACTAAACTGTTGACTGTATGCAAGTGGGATGATTCAATAATAAGGACTTGGAGAGCAGAAAACGGGGAAGGGAACACTGACTCAAGCAAGAGAACAGACTCTGAAAACAAAAACACAACATGACATCAAAGCAATGAAATACTGAACCAGAGTCAAACGCTATTAAAAACATGTGTAAATTAATTGCATCGAAAGAAAAAAAAAATCTATTTCTTGCATGTTTGAATGTGTCTGTGTACAATTCATATATTTCGATGATGAGTACATAGTAAATTATCTCAATATTGAAAAATTGGAAGAGCAGGCAAATATTCTATGCTGATAAAAATCAGGAGAGAGAATGCTGGCGTATTCAGTGGGTGAGTATCATCAATATACCAGGAGGCTGAAACACACAAAGGGTCCTGCTGTCTCTATATATCTATGTGGCTATATCGCCTGTATCACATGATACGTCTCTACTAGACGATCATGTGATACGTCTCTACTGCTCTGCCTCAAACAAAGCCTTTTAAAAAAGAGAGATTCTCAGTAAAGATGATGTTAGAACTATTTGTTCTGAGACCTGCTGGTCAGGACTCAACGCTTCTGCACTTTGTGATTCTCCACAAAGTGCAGAATCACATTTTTCACCCTGATGATAATAGATATACCTCACAGGTTATTGGCCAATATTCAACAGTATCAACGGCCCCATTTTTTTTTACATAACTTTTTAAGAGAACGCAAACTTCTATGTGAAGTTAGTTGACATTGAAATATACAAATGCATATGGAAACTTGAATGTATGCATACCCAGAGATCAGTTACCAAACTGACAATTATTGGGACAATTCTCCCTCTTATCATGCCTGAGAGCAGTCGATGGGAAATATTTCTGCTGGCTTCTCAGCTGAACCCAAATAGGATTCATTTAGCTCATTTGGATATTTGAAAACAGAAGATTTCCGAAATATTCTAAACAGACAATGCCTGTATTTTAAAGCTGCGGAACATTTCTGGAAATATATAATATATGTATAATATATTAGGTAGTTATGGAGGTAGGTAGGCAGACTGGCAAGTAAGTAGGCGGAAACATAGATAAAGGCAGTGAACTAGCTAGTTAGGCTGGCAGGTAGGTAAATAATTATTATCCTGCCAGTAGATTGTTCCACCTGAACTAAATTGCAGTTCCTCCAAAGTCCTCTTGACTGTTTTACTGATGCTTTCCCCGACTGAGAGGCGGGTTAAGGCAGAAAACCAAGTCTGACTATGCTTGCAGTTGTCCCATACTGCTCCATTTTCTTATGACAAAATGGTTCGACCTGTCTGCTGTATGTACTTCTACCTTCACGAGGGTCCTCTCAAGGGCATCTCGGTACAGCTGAGATTAAATTACACTTTCGTTATTTATATTTACTAATTAGGGGTCTTCAGAAAACACAGGTCTGCTCAGAATTTTATTTAGGGGTGTCACATTAAAAGAAGCTGAATACAAATCTATGCCACAATTGTCTATTTTTATGGTTTTTATATAGTTTCCCTTCCATTTTACAGTTATGTGATTATTTGTGTTACTCTCTCAAATAAAATTTGAATAAATTACACAGAGCTTTGTGCTTGTTGTGCAACTAAATATACATTTTGCCTATCTATCTATCTATCTATCTATCTATCTATCTATCTATCTATCTATCTATCTATCTATCTATCTATCTATCTATC
>CAEGAE010070034.1:0-16399 GCA_903067095.1 Girardinus metallicus | reverse complement strand
CACTGACCGACTGAGTCTGTCACGATGCATTCACTGACTGACTGAGTCTGTCACGATGCATTCACTGACTGACGGAGTCTGTCACGATGCATTCACTGACCGACAGAATCTCTCACGATGCATTCACTGACTGACAGAATCTCTCACGATGCATTCACTGACCGACTGAGTCTGTCACGATGCATTCACTGACTGACTGAGTCTGTCACGATGCATTCACTGACTGACGGAGGTTGTCACGATGCATTCACTGACTGACGGAGTCTGTCACGATGCATTCACTGACCGACAGAATCTCTCACGATGCATTCACTGACTGACAGAATCTCTCACGATGCATTCACTGTCAGTGGGAATGGATGAATCAACCGCAGAGTGGTGAGCAGAACCAGGATGGAACCAAAGAGTCGGATCCAAATGAAATCTCCTCTCTCTGCTTCTTTCTGCATGAACATCCTGGTTCCGATCCAAACGGGTCGAGTTGGGCTTCAGTCATCCACTCAGCTCCGCTTCTGTCCCATCAAGAGTCCAAACTCACCTCACCCAGTTCGGTTCTGATCAGCTCTGTTTGGATCGACTCTACTTGGTTCTGTTTGGTTCTGCTTGGTTCTGTTTGGTTCTGCTTGGTTCTGTTTGGTTCTGTTTGGTTCTACTTGGTTCTACTTGGTTCTGTTTGGATCTGTTTGGTTCTGCTTGGTTCTACTTGGTTCTGTTTGGTTCTGTTTGGTTCTGATCGGCTCATTCTGATGAAATCAGAGGAAATCCGTCCCTGAACTCAGAATCCTGTCTGAGCTGATCTGATAACGACCTGATTAACTTCAACACTGATGAACTTTGACCTTCTGAGGTCAATACTTAGGAAACCGTTAAAAACACCAGAATCCGGAGAAAAGAACACAATGTTAGCAGAACTCTTGATTTACAGGTGAACTTAGGAAAATGGAGTAATTAAAATTGAAAAGTGGAACTCATTTATTGCTTTTAAGAACTTATTTTATTACTTTAGATTATTTATGGTTTCAGACGATGAAAATCCAAAACTTTGCTCTCTGAAAACGGGATTATTATTATAAAAAAGTGTCATAAAACATGAACTGTACGGTATCTGCTGTTAATTTTTCTTTTTTAAGGAGCAGAACAGATGATGGATCTGCTCATTATTTTTAATAAATCTTTATTTTAAGACCTGCAGAGATTAAAACGTCTCTCAGATCAGGAACCAGGTGAAGAAAAGCAGCAGCTTCATCAAGGTGAATAAAACAAACGACCACAAAAACAAAACATTAAAATGTAGAAAATGTCACCAAATGTAAAGTATAGGAACAGAAACCATTTTAATATTCATTTAGATCATTAATGTCTGCTACAAGCAGGAATGGATTTATTATTATTATCATTTTGTGTTTGAAAATGAATAACATTCAAGCTTCTGTTAAATCTGCTGAAGTTCTATGAGGGACATTTAGGACAGAAACTATGTTTGTCTCTCATACACTAAAAACTCACACAAAATATTAAAATTGAACATATATACTATTAAAATGTCACACAGTTTTTTTCTCACATGCAGACATAAAAGACTAAGATTGCAAATATAAACATATAAATTAGAGACTCACCTTTTGTATGTGAGAGTGACGTCACGGAAGAGGTGGGGCATCATGGAGATCAGATCGCGCATGCGCTGATGCCACAGTGACGTCAGCTTCAAGTTGGAACTGTAGCTACATGGTGTTAGCGGCGTTTAGCTCAAGGCTACTTCGATTTATGAACGCTAATTTCGGCCAGCCGTTCTCTCCCGCTCCCTCCTCAAGCGCTCGGAGGTTCACTTAAGGCTCTACTCCGGCGCTAGAGCTGGAGTAAGCGGCCTTAGAACCGGCGCTAGAGCTGGCTTTAACGCCTTACTCCGGCGTTAGCTCCGGCGTTAGCTCCGCTTCCTCCTCAAGCGCTCGGAGGTTCACTTATGGCTCTGACGCCGGAGAAAGGTGTTAGAGCCGGAGTAAGGACGTTTAGCTCAAGGTTGATCCGATTTTTGAACGGTAATTTCGGCCAGCTGTTCTCTACTGCTACCTCCTCGGAGGTTCACTTAGACGTTAGAGCCGCTTACTCCGGCTCTAACGCCGGTGCTATGGCTGCTAACTCCGACTCTAACGCCGGCTATAACGTCGGTTCTAAGGCCGCTTAGTCCAGCTCTAACTCCGGAGTAGAGCCCTAAGTAACCGCCGAGCGCTTGAGGAGGGAGCGATAGGGAACGGCTGGCCGAAATTAGCGTTCATAAATCGGATTAGCATTGAGCTAAACGCCGCTTACACCAACTTGAAGCTAATAGCCAACTTGAAGCTGACATCATTGTGGTATTAACGCATGCGCGATCGGATCTCCAAATGATGCCCCGCCTCTTCCGTGACATCACTCTCACATACAAAAGGTGAGTCTATATTTTATTAGTTTATATGTGCAATCTTAGCCTTTTATGTATGTGTGTGAGAAAAAAATTGTATGCATGTGTGATAATTTTGTAGTGTATATGCACAATTTTTGTATTTTGTGAGGGAAAAATTGTATGTGTTTGTGACATTTTAATAGTATATATGTGCAATTTTAATATTTTGTGTGTGAGTTTTTAGTGTGTGAGAGACAAAATGTAGTTTTTATCCTAAACGGCCCTCATAGCATATTGAGGAAGTAATTCAGTCATTTGATCGAGGTGAGTTGAAGCAGAAACTAATGTAAAAGTTGCTGTCGATCCTCAAAGGACCAACAATAAAAACAACAGATAAAAAATTTGCAGTGCATTAAATCTTCTTTTCTTTGTTTCATATTTGCAGCCTTGAAAAATGAAACTGTCTCAGATCCAAATGATACAACGTATGCCTTGGTTAATAAGCCTGGGAAGAGGAGAGGTAGATTCTGTTTCTTTGACACATTATCTTTAAAAACAGCAAAAGTCATTTTTAGTGATTGGATATTTTCTTCACCAGGTGACTCTGGGAATAAACCGGACGATGTCATATACGCCGCCGTTGAGATAAAGAAGAAAGGTATTATTACCCTGATGACTTATTTATCCTCTGTGGTGCAGACAACGTGACATTAGCTCAGTTTTACACACCAGCTCACAACTATTTTCAGACAGACAGACGTATCTATCTCACTGGGAGCAATTTTATCTCGTCAGTTAAGAAACACGTAGTAAAACCGCCGGGCGCAGCGAGGGGCCCCTCATTTTGCTCCTTTAGACAACAATAGAAATCACACGGAAATAAAATAGAAAAAAAGCTGCAGCTTCAGCTGAATGCACTGCATCTAATTCTGCATCCATGCCTTCATAAAAACACGCTGACAGCTTTAACTGCATGGAGTCAGAAATAACCGAAGCAAAAAGCTGCAAAAAAAAAAATTAACTTAAGCTAACTGGTTTTCAAATGAATGTATGTTGTTTATTTTTTCTCCATCAGGGTCAAAGGTTTCCGGAGCGACCGCCGCTCAGGGTTCATCACAGCAGGAAGCCGTCTATTCTTCAATCGCCCCGAAAAGAAGAGAGTGAAATGAGTCACGTTACGTCAGCTCAGTCTGTTTCCGTCCCTTTAAGCTAGAATGATTCAGTCAATAACATTTTTGTCTGAGGTTGAAATTGACAAAGTGACGATAAATATGACACAATGAAACCTTTAATGGATTGTATATTGTTATAGATCTTGAAAAATGAAGTGTGGAGTTCATTCATCTGTTCAGGTGTAGTTATTGGGCTTGTCTATTTTTGATTCTGTTGTAGTCTTTATGTCGTCACACAACTTTTTATGCTTTCATAAGAGCAAAGCAGTGACTGCAGTCTGTGCATCATTACAGCTCAGGTATTCTTAGCTTGCATGTCTCTAAAGAGGGATTTCCTCACATTCCTCGACCTTTAATGATCCATCAGTGAACCACTGCAGGTTCCTGTCTCCAGACTTACTTGTGAAGGACTTTTATGTGTTTTAATACATGACATTGGGTTCAAGGCTGTAAATTGACAGCATGATACCAGATCCTCCAGTCAGTGTGTTTACATCAGCGTTTATAAAATGACTTGTCAAAAAAAAGATCAAAGCAACTGGTGTCTTTATATCATAATTTGACCTGACAGCTTTTGATGCATTATATTGTTAATAAATGTGCTCCGTATGCTTTATGTGTACGTTTCTCTCCTCCTTCGCCATGTGCTCGCTGCTACGTGGGGCTGCAGTCACACAGTCTAATGCAATTTGTGGTTCCTTAAAATAAATGACTTCTGCCAGTTGACACAAAAATTCAACTTAATTTTGTTGCGTTGTATTATATAGAATCAATTACATTTTTTGCTTGAAATTTAAGTAGTTTTGAGATGATATTTGTTGTGACTTGGAAATGGTAAAATTCAATTTTAGTGAAATAATTTCTTACACAACTTTGAACACGAGTGTCTTTTTGATTAGTAAAGCTTGACAGTGACATTTTTTATGTCAAAAAGTCTTATGTTCTGTTGAAACTCACAATATTTCATCATATATAATCCTAAATGTCCATCTTTGCTATAACATCCAAAAACTTATCTTGGTACAGAAATGCAACTCCATTTTTTGGGTAGATCTTTTCATAAATCTGTGGAACCAACATATTTTTCCTGTGGATTAAATCAAAAAGATGAATTATGAGTTTTTATTTTTTTAATTCTTTTTATTTTGCATTTAATGTTGATGCTATAGTGTTATGATTTAGTGCAGACGGCTGAAAACTGGACAAAGTAACTTCACTCCCACTAACATCTCATAATGTCTGTGCTGCAGTTAAACTGAGTCAGATCTGTCCACATGTGGCCCAGCTCATGTGTCCCGCAGTACTCACTAGCGGCCACTAGATGGCATGGAAGTGAACAGTGAGACGCCAAAGGCGGCGGACTGAGAAAACGAAGGTGCGTCTGCAGAGGATTCACCTTCTTCCTGCCCACATGGGCGACAAAGGTCATTCAGAAAGAGTTTGGCTGTATTGGTGAAGGATGTTTGCACAAAAATATATTAGCTTAAGAGGGAGTAAATGAAAAAAAGGACAGTATGTACATGTATGTAAATGGCAAATAGACTGAATTTACGCACAATTATAGACATGAATGTAAAATCAAATTCACATTTTTTATCTAAAACACTGATAAAAAAATATCAATGAAAAATTGTGTGAAAGGAAAATCTCTTGGACGTGTGAAATGCCTTGACAGAAAAAATGATTATTTTGGAAGCGTATTGACTGAGGAAAAAGAAACGTAAACAACTTTTAATACAAACTGGTTAGTTCACATACAGCAGTGACCAAACGTTATTGCAAATGTATTTGTTATGAAAACCTGTCAAACTCACATGCTACTTATTAACTTTGAGCAGAAACAGTAACAAAACCTAATCTATTCCTATTCAGTGCTTTTAATTTCTCTCTTGAGAAATAAACGGTGACGTATTCAAGAAGAATAAGGAACTTTTAACTGTAATAGTGAAACCAAAACACTGACGGAAACTGAAAAGTGAAGTTTTTAGTTCTCCTTTATTAGAATACCCATAAGAAGTACCCACTGCCAACAAACTATATTAATATATATATGGGTAAACTAAGTGAAGAGTCAGTGAAATGCTTTTCTTTAGGTGCCTCCATCTGTGGACAATGACTCCAGCAACGGGGATCTTTATTGTGATTTTTTCTCTTGTGTCTTCAGCTGCTAAGTTTCTTTGTTACTAATATAAGTTGTTCACAGTTATCAAGGGTCATGGGTCAAACAAATTTAACGTCTGTGTCAGAGTGATGTTGAGTGATAAGCATGCCTGGCTTTTCAGAAAAAAATCATAAAGTTCTGTATAATTTTCCTTCCATTATAAACCACATGTTGTTGTTTATAATGGAACAAACACTCAGGTTTTAGGTTATAACTTAAAAAAATATTATATATTCAAGGGAATTTTGATCAATGGAGGTTACAATAGATCACACACACATAAGAAGAGCAGTCTTATTGTATTCCTAATAACCAAACTCAAAGTACAATTTGCTTTGAGTTTAGTCGTCTTCTTACTGTGATGATAAATAGTGTTAAAAGTTTAAATCTGTTTTCACTGCTGCTCAGAAACGGCTCACCTGAAAAAAAATCCAGGATTATTTCACATCTTGAGTCCCTTTTTTAGAATTTAATAGTTGAATTCATGTTTTTCTTTATGTAAATATGCCTAATATTTTCAGTGGGAAGCTTCATTTTCCAATTAAGCAACTTTAAACACTTTGCGTGATTTGGTTATACTTTTAGAGGCCCAATAAAATACACTGTTGTTATGATGTATTTAAAAATATCACTTTTAAATACATTACTCATGTTATATTAATATTATACAAACAAAAAATATATTGCACAAGCATGATAATTATATTGCATAACCTGTGTTAATTGCTATATGATATTTTAATAAATGAAATTGTGCTGATTTATGATTTTAGCAGAGCAAAAAAAGAGAAGAAAAACAGAGAAAAAGAAAGAATTGGCATGATAAGTTTAGCAAGCTGAAAAAAAAAAAAAGATTGTGGGCCGAGTTAAACCTCATCTGTCCTCAACTGCCAATTGCCACTAAAAAGCCCTGCTAGAAACTGAAAGGAGAAGATACTCTTATCTGGTGTCAACTTTAAAACAGCTCCTGTCCGCAAACACCAACTTGAAGAGTCACATTCTCAAAATAGCATAAGAGGAGCTGAAAATATTCCAAGGTTTTCTGGGGATTAAAACCTGACAAGAGAACAAAAAGAAAGCAGCTTTCATTCCTTTCACTGCGACTGATCTGACTGCAATGGAAACTTCAGTGGGAATCTGTGTTGCACTTCTTGCTCTTGCAGCCTCAACAGGTAAATCTGTTATGATTCTAAAACGGTTGAGTTTAAACATAATAGTTTAACTTTCACTTATGTCAATATGATGAAAGCTCAGACCAAGAACAGACGCAGCTGAAAACAACCACTGACTAAAATGGCATTGTATTAGTTTCCAGATAACCTGGCTGGAGGACGGCACCATGATTACAATTCAGAGTAAAAAGAAGTTTTGCAGACTTTCAACAATAATTGTAGCAAAAAGAGCAGTCCATGACAGATTTAAGAACTGTTTGATGAAAAAACTCCAACAGAGGAAATGAGGCGACTCACCCAACAAGACTCGTTGAGCAAGAGTCACATTTCCTGTCTGGATCCCAGAAACTCTGGTTTCTGCTTCTGCACATCCTGTCTGCATTTCCCATCTCCCATCATCATAGATAACATTGATTCCTATATTCTGAGGACAATTACCAAACTGTTCTTCAAAACTGTGTTACAAAAGAAACATTTCCATACTTACAGCTTCCTTTTCTTCACTAATAACAATCTGATGCATTTGCTAAGCTAAAGTCTGATTTTAATGACATTTCCACATGGCTGCCTGTATAAAAATCATTTTTTCTGCTCCAGTTCAATCTGCACCAGCACAAGAACATTTCAACCAATATTATAAAGATGCACCAGGAAGAAATCAAACGCAGACACGCACCATGCTGACTTCTCATAACTCCACAGCAGGTAATGCTCCGATTTGTTGTTTGTACAAAACGACCTCAATATAATTACAATACAATTCTGATGAAACAGATTCATACAAACGTCTTCTATGGCATTTGAACCTGACGTCACAATGCAAAGCTGCTTTTGTTGTATCTGTATTTAGAAGTTATGAAGAAACAAAGAGTGTGGCCTTGTGTTAAAAAGCCCAAATAATTTGACTGGACTGGCTTTGATTTCCTTTACAAAACAGAAAAACTGCAGCTGTTTATGACATAAATACAGTTCACCAAGTATTTTTAGGAACATTTATGAAGACATTGAATAATCAATCTGAAACATTCTACAAATTTCTGAGCATTCAGTCATTCTTCATAGAAATTTGAACATTTTAACAACAACATGTGTTCTTTGCTACACTTCAGTTGAATGTATAACAAATTCAGTTTTGTGCGTTTGTGTGAATTTTCCCTCTTTCTTCCAGGACCAAACATTTCACATGGGCAACTGATCGGCATCATTGTCGGCGTCATTGTTGTTGCGCTGATATTCACCGTTCCTTGTGCTGTTATGGCAGGTATGTTTGAAATAGAAGATAAAAACAAATATATATATATATATATATTTTTTTTTACTGGTAAAATATTAACCATATCCAACTGAGAGAAAAGGGACAACATAGCAAGTTAATACTTAATTTATGTTAAACCTAATTTATAGATCAGAATAAATTTAAACTGTCATCTTTGCAACAGATGGTCCGATCTTTGAGAAAGGAAAGTTTAAAGAAGATGAATGTTTTTGAAAGAACATTATTTTGTTAATAATACAAATTTATTTATTTTTCAGGTCTCAGTCATTCTTGGGCGACATTTTTTGATTGTTATTGTAACTGTTGTCAATTGTGCTTTAGTATAGTACTTGCTATAGCTGAGTGCTCTGACGCTGCATCGTGACGCGGCGCTTTGAGTTTCCTGATGCTTTTCTTCAGCAACTCAGCACCTGCAGGGAGCCACTCTGCTGCACTCAGCCAGCCAAATGAAGAACCTGTGGAGTATTTTAATGTACATTGTTTTGTTTAAAGTGTTTTCAGCTTTTACATTAATTTCATAGTTAAACAAAAGAGGCTTAAAATAGCTGAATGTAGGAAGGGGAAACTGGACCTCACCTTTAATTAAGTGGTTTTGTTTAAAATTTGTCTCGCAAGTTTGGATTTCTTGATTTTTTTTTTTTTAATCATTATGTTTGTTGTTTTGCTTCTTCTCTAGTTGACATTTGAACAGCCATTATATTCTAGTGTGTTATTTGTTTGATGGGTCAGATGTTAAGTTAAATGTTCATCATTCATTTAGTGAAAACAGAATTGTAATCTTTCAGAGATCTATGTAGTTGAACCTGTAGTTGAGTGACATTTAGTTGAAACAAAATGTTGAATGAAAATTAGTGGTCAAATAAACATGACATAAAAACATTACACATATGAAAGAGGAGGGCGGTTGCTTTGTTTCTATTTGTCTTTTGTAAATATTTGTTTGTCATCTTGTAACTGTTCATAAATGAAGTGAATTTCTTCACTAATTTGTTTAATAATTATTTTCATTTATACTTTCACATATATATTTCTATTGAAAATATAATTTTAATCTCAAACTGATGTACTTATACATCACTTATTGAGATTTTTGATGTAAAAATTACATTTTTACATCAAAATTCATATTTAATTGAAGTAAACCTTTTCCATAACATGTTTCCATATTCAGGATGGCTGAAATATATCAGCTCATCCAGTCAGATTGACCTTATTTTCAAAACAAAGTCTGCAAAAGGTGATTGGCTGCCATTGTAGCTTAGAGGTCATGTGACACTCAGACGCAGAAGCAAGCAGAAAATATTATTTTCGTGTAGTAAATACAACTCTAAACAAACCATTCTAATGTTTTGGTTGTTTGCAGTCCATCCAGTAGACACATACAAGTCGCGTATATTTGGAAACGTGAAAAAAACAACAACATATTGAGCAGTAAGGCCTGCAGTGTGAGGCAGGCTTGGTGAAAAGCTTGACATACGCTGCACCCTAGTGGTCATGTCACTGAAAATGACCACATTTAATGGTCACATCACATGTATAATACAGTCTTTAGAGTGTCGACATGGTTCTGTTATGACATCCTGAAGTGACAAAGTCCATCAGAGCAGGTTGATTTAATTCATTTGTTATTGTTAGACTGAGTGTATCTAACAATGTAATGTGAGATGTGGAGCTACGTTTGTACATAGTGCTAAGACTGAAACAGGAAGTTGTGGTTGCAGTGACATCATTGGTGCAGTCGGTATTCAGACCACCGCTCAGTCATTGAGCAATATGGAGATCACGACACTATGCGCTGCTTTTGGTAAGTTAAACAATTTTGTGGCAATGATCTTAATTTGTGGCGTAAAAAAGTAAATTCTAGTTGGTGTAGGAATTTCTTCACTGTATCTCCGACACAGCTCTTCATTTGCAGGCTGTTTCCTTTTGCAGTTTCTTTTCAGGTCCTTCCGAACAGATCGCAGTTCTTCCAGTACGAATCCGTCGCCTTCAGCCTGAACTGGGACCAGCAGGAAGACGCTGCTGCCTGGAGAGTAAAAAGGAACACGTCCAAACAAATCAGTTCACTTTGTCCTTCATATACGGCTGGAAGGAATGACTCTTCATGCTTTCTAAGTGAGCTTTATGAAATGGACTCTGGAGTGTACTGGTGTGAATCTGAGGCTGGGAAGATCAGCAACACCATCAACATCACTGTTACTGGTAAAATATTAACTAACCTGTTTATCCTCTGTTTGATGGTAAATATTTGGATCCGTTTGGGAGAACGAATGTTTAACCTTCTCAGATTTTTGTAGAGGAATCCACAAATGAGCGATATTTTTTTGTTCAGATGGTGAGTTGATCCTGGAGATCCCGGCTCTTCCAGTGACGGAAGGAGACGATGTGGTTCTGCGATGTAGAACCAGGAGAACATTATCTGGAAATATTTCCTTTACGTTTTATAAAGACGAGCTTTTCATTGGGAACAGCGTGAGAGGAACCATAACTCTGCAGAGGGTCTCTACGTCCGACGAAGGACTCTACAACTGCCACGTATCTGGAGTTGGAGAATCACCGGACAGCTTTCTGACTGTCAGAGGTTAGAGAATTCAAAACATCATATGGAGTGGAATGGAAATAATCTAGATTAAAAAAAAAAACACCATTTACTCTGCATGTCACTCAGTGAAAACAAAGATTTGAAGATACAGCTACAAGTCTGTGTTAAGTTGGGTTTTTTGGAGAGGAGATACTAAATCTATGACTAAACTCTCTGTTATGAACCAGACCAACATTTTTTCTTTAAAAGAAAATGTTGAGGATAGTCCGAAGAATTTTATACCCAACCAGGAAGAAACATTGTGTGTAGGACCATCGTACCATCGTACCAAAGATATGAACTTTCTACCCTTAAACTGAACACTGATTATAGATAACAAATGGCTCTTCCAGTATGACCACAACTCAAGATCTTACCAGTGCAGGGCGTTGAAGTCTTCAGCTCCCGATCAGACACTCAAGAGATCTAAAGGAGTTTAAGTTTCTGTACATAAAATTGCTCCACTTTGGTCCAGATTGGTTTTGTATGATCATCTTTGGCATTTCAACAGAGGGTTGTTGTACTTTGTTTTGTTTTTTTTACCGTATAATGAGTAACACATAATGATGGTCATTAAACAATGGCAGGCAGCTTAAGGTAAGCTGATTCACCATGCTTCACATTGCCCGGTCATTGTTGTCATACATTTCACAAGGAGTCAGTAAACTGCTCATATAAACCACCTGGAAGGAATAATACGATTCGAGGTGAATCAAGAAACTGGTTGATCTCAGGCATCATAAATTGGTTGGTAAATAACTGAAATGCTTCATTTTATTGTTTTATGAATAAGATTCTTCCCTAACAAGCTCATATAATTGATTTGCGATAGCATTTGAAGCTGGACTTTCACGCACATAGATTTATCATGTTATTTCTGACTGAAAGTGTTGACTGTTGTCTCTGGGGAATGAAACTGCAGCCAGTATTTGCAGTGCCACTTTATCTCTAACCTGTGGTTTTCTGCTCTTAAGCAGGATGTGCCGAATCGCCGCGTTCTCTACGTGGAAACATTGCACTTCCTGTGATGGTCACTGGAGTTTCATTCTTTCTAGTGATGCTGCTCTGTCTGTGGAGAAACCATCCAGGTCAGACGTTACTCACTTTTACTTTGTGAAACATGAATACTATCAATGTCAGGCTGGTCGCAACATCATTAAATTATACATTAAATTTCAAGCTGTAACTAAATATGGTTAAAAATCAAATTTGTTTTGTCATACAGACAATTATGCCTCTTCCGTTGTGTTGTACACTGGAGTAATCAACAGACAAACACAAAGAGCCAAAGGTAACTTGAACCGTGGCTTTGTTTTTGTTCCAACTGGATGCTCTTTCAGTTTAATAGTTGTATTCAAAATCCAAATAGTTTTAAGAAAATAAGATGTTTTTTGAGTTTATCTTAAGTCACTCTTAAGATTGAGAGAAAAAAAGCTAAAGTTACACTAGAAAATTAAACAAAGGTGTTGTTTCAGATGATGTCCAGAGGGGGCGCTGCTCTGAGTTGTCCACTGTGGTCGTGTACAGACCCGCCCTCAGACCCGCCCTCGCTTCGGCAAGAGTTCGGACTTATAAAGCCTACAGAGAGTACAGGAAGGAACAGCCAATATTTTCATCTTTACATAATAAAAGTGTAACCGACTCACCTGCCAATGACTATAATTAATCCAAAAGTTTAAAGTTTGAACACTTTTGTTGGCGTAACGACGATGTTTCTGTTCAAAGTTCTGCATGATTTTACTGTCAATAAGGAGTTTCTGTTTGTTTACAAGAAACTGAACTGAATCATTGTTCAATCAATAACAACATCCGAGAGAGATCAATATTTGTATTGAAAAATTGTAAATATTACATGTTTTTATTGTGAAATTGAGTTTTTTTTAAAAAACATTAGCAGAATATAGACAAGGTTTTGGACTCATGTACTAAATCACACCACTATTTCAATGTAAATATGAATACACAGATAGATTATGACCCATAAAGGTCATAATCTATCTTTTATCTAGTCCCATGTGCTGCTTAGCTGATCTGGTAGGAAATATGAACATCTATTGACAGACCAAAATCAAAAAGTTACTTTTCCTTCTCTGCAGTGAGAAGGACCAAAATGTGTGATATTGTGCTTTTTTCATGAATGTGTCAGTTTGTCAGAAACCAGTGGTCACCATGTTGTTTTTTCTGCTGACTTGTGGTTCTCATGATCACCAGTCTGTTCATGGAAACCAGTCTGGGCTTCCTGTACTCATCATTTTTCTCAGTGACGCCTCTCGGTCTGTAGAGGAACCACCAAGGTGTCATGGCCATGACATCATTCTGCAAACACAGCCATCAATAACTTATTTATGTCCCAATTAATCAATTTTAATTGGACGTGTAAAGCCAACACATGCTTTGTGCTGCAGATAAACGTGAATCTTCAGTTGCTTCGTACATTAAGAGCAGCAACAAAGCTGAAAGGTCTTTTCTTTTGTTCACCTTCGTACGGACGTCTGATGTGACTGTGGTTCTGTGGTTGCTCAGACCAACAGGATGTTCTGCAGAATCGTCTTTCAGTCGAGGTTGGAAGAAACAAACAGCCTGATGTTCTGCACTGATAAACGGTGAAAGCAGCAGACTCACCGTATTTGTGAAGATTTCATGAATAGTGAAAATCCAAGAACATTTGAGCTCCACTCTAAAAACATGTATAACTATCTATTAGTTCGCGCAACAAATTTACCGTAATGCTTGTAAATAAGTGCAGTGGAAATCATTTTGTACTACTGAGGGAGGCAGGGTCTTTCATTCTGTTTTTGCAGGTTCAACCAGTCAACAAGAAGAAAAATAAATGCAGATCTTGGCTTGGCTGCTTTTCTATGCTTGTTAAACTCTGCATTGCATTGTTTTAAATGTCCACACTGTCAGATAAAGACGAAATACATTTTTATTTGGAAACAAAGACATCTTGTTGTAGCTTGAAACACAACTGTAAACTTTAAATTAAATTTAAATAAAGTAATCCAAACCAGTTTTGTGTCTTTTACATAGCACAAGATCATAAATATTGTGCAAAAAATAATTACATTTAGACTGTTTCTGATAACTTTGTTTGGCTTAAATTTATACAACAAAAGAAACTCAATGTGTCACATCATCACCTAATTAAATAATGTGATTAAATTGACTGTTTTCCAAGCCATTAATTAAAAAAAGCAGTTTCATAGCTGTCATTAGCTAACTGGTGAAGTTCAGTTTATCTAAAAGTCTATTAAATATTTAGCTTTATGAATCTTCTTCTTCATGGATCTCCTCTTCCTCTGCCGGTGCTGAAACTTCTTCAGAGGTTTTATATTCTGCTTCTTTTTGGATTGTTCTCAGCTGAAGAAGGAAAGATGATGCAGATTCACTGACTTGGTCATTTACAATTCAATCTAGTGTTTTGATTCCCTCAGGTTTCAAAAAACCTGAGAGAATCGTTCTAAAACAGAAGCAAACCTCGTTCTTCTTATTTTTATATTCCTTCCTCAGAACCTTCAGGTCTCTGTCAAGCTCCTCCGTCCACTCTCGCTCCTCTGTGATTATTGCTTTAAACTGTAATGAAGTGAGACATTTAATTTATCATCAGCTGTGAGAGCATAACGCCGAGGTGCCTGCAGCATTCGTGTCTCGCCTCGTGGCTGTATCTCTCCTTCAGGTCAGCCAGCTGAGCCTCCAGCTGCTGGTTCTTCTCTCTCAGCGCCTCAGACTGAGTCTGGGCCACTTTCAGCTAAAAGACAAAATGTAGAAAAGCATAAAAATACAAAACAAGAATGACAAAATATAAATCTAAGTCATATCATTTCTTTTGAACATCAATTATCAGAATAAATCTGGTTTTTTGTGTCATTGACTTCAACTATTGTAATAAGAATAGCTCCCTCTAGCGGCTCACACAAAACATTTTCATGTAATGGTCACAGTGTGAGATGAAAACTTTATGCGAAAAGAAAAGTATAATTTCTTCTTTATGACAACAATTATCAGGCATTTCTTGATTAGATGGTAAATAAATGGCTCATAAATTTCTATGTTAAAATGTTAAATGTGATGAGATGCTGAAGCTCATAATTTGTTAGGATCTTAGTGAAGATTTAATCAAATATTCTGAAGTATGCAGTTTCAACATAAACATGTTTTGCCTCTTTGCGCAGCTCCGTCATCTCTGACATCGTGTTCTCCAGTTTTGGCTCCTCAGCGGCTGCAGATTGTTCAGGATCCGGGTTTTTCTGCTGCCGTCAGACAGAGGAATGGATGTTGATGCAGGATTTCAGCACAAAAATAACTTATTGATACCTCAAAAACAACATTTTATACAATTATAAGCCAGGAAAAGTGTTATTTTTATTTTGCTGTTCCCTTAAAAGTTCCTGCTCATAAATCTTGACCTGTTTCTCATTGAGTCAAAACTTTTTCTCTTTTCTCTTTTAGACTTAAACACTGACTCTGAGCTCTTCTGTTTAAACGTGTTTCTCTCCTAGACAGGAGAAACTCCTGCCATTAACTTTTTGCTTTTCTTCCACAGAAAGTTAAATGAGAGTTTTTCCTCTCCACTGCAGGCTCAGGGTTTGCTGCAAAAGTAATCACACAGTGGAAGTAACTGTCTGCTGTTGGCAGTCAGTGACTCGGTGCAACCCGCTGGGTTACATCATGTTAGAACTGATGTGAATAACAGACTGATTGTGTTGTTTGTAAACTAAGACCAGTTTCAATTGATGTAACTGACTTAAAAACTGTCTGAAAGACTTTTGTAAATCACTTCAAGACAAGTTTTGTTGTGAATTGGTGTCACATAAATGTGCTGAATTTTTCTCTTATAACCGAAACATGATGTAGATCATTTTCATGTTGAGTTTTAGTATGCGGAGATTGTGAATCTTTATTCTAGAAGCTATAAACAGAAGTTGCACCTGGTTTTTATGGTTTCCCAGTTCCCTCATCAACACCTGCTGGGACTCTTCTGTCTTCTTCATCGTCTCATGGAGAATTTCAACCTTTTCTGATAAACTCTTTAGCTAAGAGAATGAAAAATGGAGGTAAAATACGTTCAGATAACAAATAACTTAGACATTCACAAATTCCTGTCATTAACAGTTTTATCTCTATAGATTAGAAACTTTGCTTGTCTGGAACGACTTAATGTCGTTAACCAGAACTACTAACATAGATTTCCTTTTTTTATGAGTAACCTAATACACAGACTCAAGAAAGAGGCAGACAAAGTCAGCTTAATTTTCACTCCTAGGTGAGGAGAGCGAACAGAGTCTCAAGGCTAACTCAACTTCGTTCTATTACCTTAGAAGCAGTCCCTAATTACACAACTTGCACTGTTGGTGGGCAGGATTTCAGGGAAACATGATCACCAGTGCAAGCACACATAGTACAAAAATAACATTGTTTCATCAAGAAAGAGCAGGAACAGAAAACATGTGTGGTGTGGCTGCTGATTTCAGTTGCACCCACATCCTAGATTGCATGAGTTCAGTAAATTCATTCAGAGAGAACAGGAAGACAACATGATTAACTCAAAGTTTAACACATCTATTTGTTAGAGATACCGAGAGTAAAGAGGTGATCATTTATATACAATTTACCAAACATTTTACCAATTCCAAACAGACTGACGTTTTAAAACA
>CAEGAE010070032.1:0-61204 GCA_903067095.1 Girardinus metallicus | reverse complement strand
CTGCTAACACTTAGCTTTCGTCAACAACTCAGGCGGAAGTGAGAGAGTAAATAAAGTCCCGGCCGGAACACGGTGCGCTAAATAATAATACATAATATAACGAGGCTTCGAGGCAGATCAGTTTTCCTCGAGGAATTTTAATAATCGAGTTACTTGAATCACTCGAGGAATCGTTTCAGCCCTATCTTTATCCACTTTGACCACTTTTACATCAGCAACACTGAACTGACGGATCTCCATTTTTCAAAGACATTGAAAAGTCATCAAAATATTGATTTTCCCCATCCTGCATCCTGTGGCAGATGGTAGGTTTCAGTACATTTAAAAATATCTGTAACAAATAGAAAACAATAAAACATAAGATTTCGAAGGGATTTGAACACCAGGGAATGAAAAATGGAAATAAGATTTCAAAGGTGAATTAATAAAAAAAACATTCTGAATGGAGGCCAATGGTACAGAATCAGTTTAAAAAGAATATGTGGAAACTTGAAGAAATAAAGGGAAAATTTAATCCTAAATACATACTTAGACCAAATTGAGTATTTTTCCCCCATCAAAACAGTCACAGTTATAGTAAAAAGTGTTTTAAATAGGCCTGTCGTGATAAGTTGTCCCAGAAATGATTGCTACAAGTGATAATGTGTTCTTGACACTATTTTCAAGTAATATAATTATAAATGGCATAATAAAGCAAGATTAAATTTGCTTTAAGTTCATAAAGAACACTGAAACCGGAAGATATTTTACATATCCAAAATAAAACAACCAAAAGCAATAAATAAAATGTCAATAAAAACCACACATGACTGAAAACATAAATAACATGAATTATGAAGACTTCTGCCCTTTAAGAAATATTAAATCAAAACTGAAATGATCCATTTTAACTTATTATGTGAATAACTGATTTGTTCATTACAGGCTTCGTTCTGGGACTCGAAGACGAACCTGTGGTGATGCAGAAATACGTCTCATGAGGGGAGACGTGATGGATGCGGTGGTGCTTGCGAGGAAGGATGATGTGGCAGTCCTGCAGGAGCACCACCCAGCGAGGAAGGCCAAAGTACGTGTGCGACCACTTGTGGATCTGGTTGGTGAGCGTCACAAAGATGGCCAGCGCGTACAAGTAGCAGTACCACGGGTAGATGTGGTAAATCTCCGCTGCAGTCACAGAGAAACCGAGATCATTCATGTTTACCGTCCGTTGAGTTCTGTCTGCGCTAGTATTTTCAGACAAAAGTCATTTTTGTTGGTAGAAACGCTCACCGGGGGACAGCATGAGAAAGTTGAAGGCCATGTGTGCAAGAGGGACGATGGTCAGCATGCAGTTGTCACCATTTGTCTCGATGAAGTCGTGACGGGTGATGGCTGTGGGGTCGATGTGGTGCTCTCTGAACGGGCGAATAAATGCCTTCAGGAGGGAAAATATCCGAGTAGTTAATGAAAACCTCAACAAAAAATACAAAATCTTACCAAGCAGTTTCTAGTGCAGAAATCTTAGTACACTTGAAATAAGAAAACTAACTTATAGGTAACTTTCCAGAGCTTGTTTAAGGCAATAATTTCTTAATATTGTTTTTTTAAAAAAAAGTACTAGTTCCTCTGGCAGATTATTTCACTTATAACATGGGGAAAACATCTTGTTATAACTAGTACCGTTTAAAAAAACAACATTATGGATTTGTTGACATAAAAAAATCTCATATCTAGCTGAAGAGTTACTTGTAGGTTTTGTCTTATTTCAAGACATTTGCACCAGAACTTGCACCAAAAATACTTAAAAAGATTTTGTTTTTGAATTGTCCTACAAAAACATTTTTCCCATGTTATAAGTGAAGTAATCTGACAATAGAACTAGAACTATTTATAATAAATATTAATGAATTATTGACAAGCTCCTATATCTTGCTGAAAAGTTAATTAAAAGTTAGTTTTATCACAGGGTGAAGCTACATATTTACAGACAAAAGTATTTAGTTTTATTATTTTTATATTAAATGCAAACACTTTTGCACATTTTTGGCTCATTTACTCATCTAAGAATGCCGCTCTTTAAGGAAAATTGTCTTTTTATTTAGTCTACATACCGATTAATCCATTACTACATTAGTTGACAGTTATCTCAATAATTGATTAATTGTTTTAGCTCTGGTGGAAACCCTGAGATCTTACCCTTCCAAAGATGGGTACATCCACTGATCCCCATGTGTCGGCCCCCCAGTGTACGAGTCCCGACGCGAAGTCAGCTGTGAGTATTCCTGCCACTGAGGAAGAAGTTATGGTCAGGAAAAAAAAACTAATAAAAACATCCAGACTTTGTGTAATTCTGGATTCAGAGCTTACCAATGCCCAGCTGTATGTACCACACATGTCCCAGGTGGAAATTGGCAAGAAGGTGAATTAAATTGAAGGCCATGAGAGAGAAGCAGAGGATGACGCTGATCCATTCTTGACATCTTTTGCCTGCCAGGAAACACAGAAACAAAATGGACAAAATGAAGAAAGAGCGAAATGTTCCTGATTAGATTAACAGTCCAAACGAGTTTCCAGTTCATCTCTGATTCACTGACCTACTTGTGATAACATGTCCTCCAAAAATAAAACTTTCAAAGGTTAAACTTATCAGATTCCTGCTTAAAGTGGCAACAACAAACTTTATTTTATTTCACTGGGATTTTATGTGATAAGAACTTGTTGTTTCTTTTTTTTTTTTTAAATCCATTCACATTTGCAAAACAACTCAAGATCATTTGGATTGAATATTGAGCAGTTTTCAAGACCTGCCACAAATTCTCAATCAGAATCAGGTCTGGACTTCAACGAGGCCGTTTCAGCACACTTCAGGTCTTTCTGTTTTGCACTTAGACCTGCCACAATGACACATTTTGTTGGACAATAAATTGTCCTAGACGTTACTGCGATAAACGATAGTTTTGTTGTTTTGAGAGCAATTAAAATATCCAAAATAAATAAAACAGACAACATAAAATAAATTATGAAGTCTCTGTAAACAAATCTGCCCTTCAAGAAAAATAAATAAATAAAAGGTCTCGTTGAGACCAAAGAACCAGACTGAAGATTTTTGTCATCTAGTTGTTGGTGGAAAGAGAAAACAATAAGTCATGCAAATTGAAATTATTGAGCTTGATTTAATTTATCATGCGATTTATTGCTTATTGTGACATGTCTGCATGCACTTAAATAAGCGTAATTTGATTTAAGTTGAATATGCTTAAAGGTTTCTCCACTCTTGTCCTGCATGTGTCTCCCGTCTTACTGCACACCTGAAATGAAAAGCTGATCATTTAGTGTTCTGGAGACAAAACGCATCGAAACACTGATCTAAACCAGTCCACTATGGATCTGGTTGTATGTTTTGTCTCGAGGCTCTTAAAGGACCGATATGTAAAAAAAAATTTTTATACATTTTTAGCTTTTCCTCATTTTATAATGTTATTCCTTTATCAAAAACATACCTGGAGTTTTGCTTTGATTTTTCATGCATGTTTGAGAAATCTTTTTAATCACCCGTGGCAACCAATCAACTGTGCAAAACGCTTGCTTTCACCAAGCGCCGCCTTTTCACACAAAGCTGGAGTTCCCAAGCTGAGCTACCGCCTCACAGAGCAACCCTTCCCCACTCAGCTCCTCCAGACTAGCAGCAGCAATTAGCAAACACCTGGGGGAGCTGAGAGTCTGCTGAGCTCAGACAAACTATTTCTCAACCAAACGCTCCTAAGAAAGTTTGTAAACAGCTTAATGGAGCTTCTTAAAGAGACAGAGGCCCAATTTCAAGGCATTAAATTGAGATTTCTTTTAAGTTATTTTTGATATACAGACCATTTATAAATGATGGCAACTTAGGTACATGGGAAATACATAATGCTGCCCCTTTAGCAAGAGTTTCTACAATGATCTAGACAGACCCACTGTCATTCCCCTCTCTAAAATCACCACTATGGTCTTTTGTCTCTTGACACTCTCCCATAAAAACAACATTTATATACAGCTAATATATGCTCTGTCAACAAACTGTTTCCTAATCTACCTCTGAATTAAGCTTCACTTTTGAAGGTAACTGGCTGTGATGGATTTCATTTTAGAGGCGTCAGAGAAAGGAAGGCTGAATACAAACGATTTTGTAGGTCTACAATATAATAACTAGATAAAATACACTCGAGTTTCTGGTCGTGACAAGACAAATCAAGAAGGTAAAGGGATGAGAAACCTTAACCTGTTTACAATATAAACACAATTATCTTAAAAAGGATACAGGAAGGAAAAGATCTGCTTACTGCACACAACCAAATTAGTCATATACTGGCTGATCTGAACAGAGCATGAACCATTACATTTGTATAAAGGGTGTGGAGGATTTACTTTGTGAATCAAGTCCAACCTGTCCTGTTATAAGAGGAATCCTGACATAGTTTCAGAGCTTGATGTTTTTAGGTCACGGTCTGCACGTTAACCCTGTTGGAGGAAGGATTCCCGTAACCTCTGACCCGTGCTGGAAATGTCAACGCTGCACACAAACTCCACACAAATTTAACCAGCCTCACATGATTCCTATTGTGTAACAAAAGCATTGTGGCTCGGACAAAACACAGAGGCAGAGCAGCCGCCGACTGGTTCCGGTCATCAAAGGCATTTCTGTTGTCGCTCGCGCAGTAATTTGTTAGATTTTCATCGGAGTTTGTGTTGTTGGTGACTAACTAGGTAACCGGTCGTTATATATCACACCCTTTTCTTCTTCAACACTCAAGCTGGCAGGACCAAACCCGCAAACGACGCTGCCGTACAGAGGATCCACTCACCTGGCGAGTACAGGCTAGCCAGTTCTCGGGCACCGGCGTGCTGTGAGCCCGATCTGACCGCGCCCTGACCCGGACCTTGCGGCTGTGCGGTCTCCGCTGCCACTCCACACCCGTTCTCGGTGACCATACTCGCCATTTCTTTCCTCTGTGGGCCCGGCCCCTTTCTGCTCTTCCACTCTCAGCACCGGGAACCAACGGAATCGTGAACGTCTCATCCGACGGATATAGCAATGTTTTCAACCAATCAGACACAAATCGATGAGTGCAAGAGCCAATGGCAGCGCGAGAAAATGTTTCCGTAATTGGAGAGCAACCAATAGGGAGATACATTGCGAGTATTTCATTTCCTGGCCCCACCCGTGCTTTTTCCTCAGACGTAGATGTGAAAGTCACCAGAAGGTGGCGCTGTGAGCGAATGGCGAGTTTCAAACGGTGTTGTAGCGACATTCGTTACCCCTCGTATTTGTAGTTCCAAGAGAATTTTAAAAAATGCCAGCTGTTTTTCATCGAATCAGTTCGAGTTGTAAAAGCAAAGTAACACAAAATTAGATGGAGTTAAGTATATTGTTGGATGCAAGACGCCGTTTAAAACTTAAGAAGAAGTTAAGTTTTGTTTTCTCAAAGAAGCAAGAGTCACAATTTTTCATCTTTACAGCTCAGGTTGGTGAAATAAATGCAGTATTTAAGCGCCATTTATATAAGGCAAAACTAACTTGCAGGTAACTTTTCAGCAACATATTGGAGGTTTTTAAAAGTCAATAATTCCTTTATATTGATTTTAAAAAGTACTAGTTCCACTGGCAGATTATTTCACTTATAATATGGGGAAATATTTTATTGTAAGTGAAATAATATGCCAGTGGAAGTAGTACTTTCAACAATACTCAGAAATTATTTTCTTAAAACAAGCTCCTATATCTTGCTGAAACTACTTGTAAGTTAGTTTTGTCTTAATTTAAGTGTATTAAGATATTTGCACTTGAAAATATACAAAAATACTTGATAAGATTTAATGTTTTTTGCAGTGTACAAATGCTTCTGTAGAATTTATTGTGTTTATTTGAAAAGCACAATTTACACAAACAATTAAATTGGAAAAAATAAAATGAATTATAAAAACTGTGCAAATGTAAGACAAATACTGATTAGATAACCTACTAAAATAAACATTTGCTTTTATAGTGGAGGTGTAGTAAAAAATTATGTTTCCAGTTCTGATTTTTAAAGGAACCAACACTTGGTAGGTTTTCAGGAAGTGACTCTTGCTGAGGTGCATTTAAACCGGGTTTCTTCAACTCTAAGCCTCGACGGCCGATGTTCTGCAACTTTTATTTGCGTCCCTAGCTCAACATGAATCAAATAGCTAAATTATTCTCGCTCGTTATGCAATACAGTCCTCCAGATTCTTGCTAACGATCTGATCATTTGATTCAGGTGTGCTGAAGCAGAAACATATCTAAAAGTTGCAGAACATCGGACCTTGAGGCCTGAATTTGGAAACATTTAATGACCAGATTTCTGATGACCTGAAGGATCTGAATACTCTAAGAAGCATTCACACCCAAGACCATTTATTGCTTTTTAGACAAACAAGATTTTGAGATCTATCCTTTACAAACAGGAGTGATTTAACTACCTCTGGGATATAACACATTTTTCTCTTTTTGGTCAGGACTCTGCAGCTGCCCCAGTGATTTTTATATTTTTATTGCAACACTGCAATAATTAGAGCTGCACAACATATCAGGTCCCTTCATCTTTCCTTAATGCACTTTGGCATGGTTGCTTGCTCTGTAGCAAGATTCTGTGTTCACATCTCAATATTTGGTAGTCTGTTGTGTTTTCGGTGCTATACCTGCAAATTCTGCATGTCAATAATAGATTTGTTTTGTTTGACAGACTTTCACCGCCGTCTTTTATGTGTATTTTAAGCTGACAAGTTGCTAAAGTTCACTAAGACTAGTGAGTAAATAGCAAAAACCTGAAAAGAAAGTCAAAATCTATCTGCATCTTAATGTGGTGCAATATTATTTCAGCTACATGTTCTACTAATATTGTGCAACATTACTTTTCATTTCATTTGAGTATCTTTCTTTCAAAATACAGTAATTATCTTTCTGTGGTTGTTTTTTCAATGTAGAACTGGAGAAAAAAAGAGAAGCGGTTCAGGAAGAAGGATGAAGAGAATATCAGATGAACACAATAACGTCATGAATGGTGAGTAATTTCCACATGAACTACACCTGCAGACTGAAAAGTCAGATTTTTTCAAAAGTTTAATACAGTACAATTTAATTCAGCACACTTTAAAATAACTTTAAATTGATGTTTTATGAGAACCCACAGGTTTTTCAGCCTTTAAAAAGAAAAAGTTAAAACTTCTTCAAGAGCCAAAACAAACTGTCTGTTTAGTAAACTCTTCTTTTTTCTGTTGCACCCATGTTTGTGGGTCATGACTAATAAATAACAATGTTTACATAAATGTTTCTGAGGACACGACTGAGTCACCGAGATGCTATTTCTGTTCTTCTCTTTTTACCAGTTTACTGTAAATGCTGCAATACTTCCTGCAGCTGTAGATGAGTTTAATTAGAAACAGAAAAGCCTCAAAATGAACCTGATCCATCATGAGGACAGTAGTGGTTAAAATGTACATCTGTCAGGCAGAAACATTAGTTAAAATGAAGAGCTTACCTTTTCAGCAATTAGATCATGCTGCTTCGTTAAATCTGACAGAAATTTTTATAAGAAATGATGACTGAATGTTAGCAACAAATGTAAATTTTTCTTTTTGATGTTAAAGGAAGCTTGGAGTAAGAAAAAAGAGCTGCACACAGATTTTATGATTTTATTTGACGCAATGGAGTACAGAAGTATTCACACATTTGAATCTTTTCCACATTTCAGTCACAAATGTCCGTGTGTTTTCTTGGAAGTCACAGACTAGTTGACCAACACAAAGGCGTGCATAAACAAATCTTTGTATGAAATTTGCTCATACAAATTTTTCAGTTTGTATGAACTATGACAATGCAACATTTTTCATTTAATTTCACAGCTATATTTCACTTTGTCACATAAAATCTCAATAAAATACGTTAAAGTTTGCGCTTCTAGCTCAATAAATGTGGAAAAATTCCAAGTTGAGTGAATAGTTAACCCGTGTTCTTGCTATGGATAGGAATTTCAGTATTGTTTATCTGTTTCTGTACTACTTTTATCTTGTTTCCCCCCCCAATATTCTGTATTTATTGTCTTCTTTTGCCTTGTGAATGGAAAAGTTAAAACAAATTACAGAAAAAAGCAAATAAACTTAATATTATTATTAAGAAGCAGTATTCTGTAAAATGTTCTTGAAGGTTGCATGCATGTAAAGCTCTGTTGCGTCTTGCATGCTAAAGTCTGGATCTGTTCACACATGCAGATCCGGCAAACATCTAAATGCACCATCATTAAGTGTGTAATTATCCCTGACATTAGATTAAACCAAACAATTTGGAAAGTGTTTAATTACATCTTTAGGCATCGACAGCAGGTTTATAGTGACGGGTTAGGGTGGAGCTGCTGTTCTGCACCTTCACCAGATGAGATTACGGGATTAATTACGCATTTTTGAGATAGTTTATCAGATCTCTCTGATAGACACTTTAATGAAAATTATAGAAGTAGAAACCTTTAAAACGCATACAACATCAGTGACACTGATATTGGAAAAACTGATGAATTAGTTTTTTCATTAATTATGTTTAAAACATGGAAAACGGGGAACAAAAGATTTGGACCTGATTACAGAAAAATAACCTCTAAGCAGAATAATTCTGTGGGTTTGTAAAACCAGGTTGGGCTTCATAAACAGGGAGTTGACATTGTTTGTCTTATTATGACAACAGATTCGGAAATAAACAAAATAAAAACATATTTATCTTCTCAATAAAGACATCAAGGGAAAGCAGCATTGGTTTGTGTAAATTAAAGTCCATTTATGTTCATAAAAACAGGGATTTCTACAGTTCTGAACAGAAACGTATCCTGTAGTTTAGGAAAAGACAGTTTTACATCAAACCACAAGGGGGCAGCATGTCTATGTCTGTCTATTTTGCTCTAATAATAAAAGGAATTTGTTTATTTGCATTTAATGTGGTTAATATTATGCAAGAAAAAAATTAAGTGGTTAAATAAAAAATGGCCAAAGTGGCATTTTTTTCATCATAATAATCAAAATAATCAATAGTAAAACTAATTACTAAAATAATTGTAAGTTTGCAGCCGTACAAACGTCCCAACTGGGAAACTTAATGGTGGCAGAAGAGTAGTTATTAGTACTTATTGCTTTATTTCGAGCTAAAAGAAAAAATGCATGTTATACCACTTCAATAAGTAAAGAAGAAACAAACAAAGACAGAATTCACTTATACATAACAGAGAGTCGGGACAAGACATTGTTTCAGTCATCCAGGTCATGTTTTATATGATAGTGCTGTAAACAAGAATGCATTTAATCTTTTATAGTATATATTTATATTATACTTTTTATTATGCAATTGCCATTGTAATTTAATATTTATAAATTTTTGTTACATATTTAGGCCTGTAATGATATTAAGTTATTGGATGATAAATTGTCCCAGAAGTTATTGCGATAAACAATAATATTGTTGTTTTGAGACCATTTTTGTCTAATATAATAGTAATAGAAAGAACACATAATCAAAGATCAATAAACTCTAATGATCACTTAACACTGGAACTGACAGACATTTTAATTATCCAAAAGAAACAAACAAACCAAAAGAAACAACAAATTAAATTAATTATGAAGTTTCTGTCAATAAAATTGCCCTAATCACCAGACTGAAGATTTTATTCATCCAGTTTTTGGTAGAAACAGAAAAACAATAAATCATTCAAATGTAAAATATTGAGCTCATTTTAATTTATGATGTGATTAATTGATTTATATTGTGATATATGTACATATGTGTTTTTCATGATGCATTTTCTTGTTAACACCACTGACATAACGTCACTAACAAATCAATATTTCAATTATATACTATACATAATTTATTGATGATATGATACGTGTGCATACGTTTCAATTATGAATAAAATTATATGTCGTAATTCGATCACGGTATCGGTGGAAACGGTTATCGTAATTAGAGGTTGGAAAAGCCTTTAAATGGGAGCAGAGCTTCACTTAAAATGAAAACATCCGTTTCTGTCTGTGAGACGTGCTGCAACCGACCGGCAGCTGAAACTGGAGTAAAAACGAAGCCCAACAACGTATTGATGTAGGGAAGCTGAATATAAACACACGCCACAAGTTCACAGCCACAGAGACCTTTGGGTGCGCTCTGAATTGTGTTAGAACTAAACCAGACCGTCTGAATCTGAATCTCCCATCACACCCACTCTGACCTTTATACAGATTTAGAGATTTATCATCTTGGGCACGACCCCAACCCCCAATCAAGATCAAATTCTTCCACTCGCTGCAGATCCAAAACAGCGAGTGGAAGTTGTGGGGAACGAGCCGTGTGCAGATGGTGTCACCGTCCTGACCTCATTACGTCCGAACAGAAATGGTAAACACCTTGTCACTAGAAAGGGATTTTTTTTTTTTTTCCCCCCAATCACTGTCGACGTTTTTTTTTGTGTGTGTGTTTGGGTCTTGATTGGCCTGCAGGGGGCGTGAGTGGACGCGTTGTTGAGAATGAGACGCTTATTGCCAGACAAAATGAGGTAGTTGGTGTTGCTCTTATGATTTCAGTTTCATTTTAGAATAAATCAGTTAAATATTTTAACATGTTTCTCCAAAATATTTTTTTTTGGTGCTGCGACTTTGCCGCTTGACCCAAATGAGGCTGGAAACCACAGAGCATGCAGGAAACCTAGCTGTGGTTTTGGACTCGGAGCTTAAATTTTTACTTCCACAAATTAAATTTTAATACTAAATGAGGGAATTAAAAAGTCAAAGAAAGTATGGCAATATCCACACCGATGCATTGCTCTGTTACTGCATGCATTAAGAGAGAAAAACACAGTTCATGCTTCTTTTTTAACCCCTTTTTTTCACATATTTAAGCTTAAAATCATGAACTCACTTACTTTTTTTTTAGGGGTTAAACAATAACGTTCTAAAAAATAATTACATAAATGTTACAAACAACCAATAAACATTTTTTTTGGTGTAAAATTGTTGCATAGAACCTGCACCTTCATGGGGAAGAGCGATGAATTAACAGTTTAGCAGCTATTAACATCATATGCGAGGTGGCTTACACTGCAAAAACAAAGTCTTACCAAGAATTCCTGGTCCAGTTTCTAGTGCAAATATCTCAGCACTCTTGAAATAAGATAAAACTGACTTACAGATAACCTTTCAGCACAATAATAGGAGCTTATTTTAAGTCAATAATTCCTTAATTTTGATGAAAAAGTACTAGTTGCACTGGCAGATTATTTGACTTACAACAAGACATTTTCCCATGTTACAAGTGGAATAATAGGCTAGTGGAACTAATACTTTTTATCACTATTACGGAGTTGTTTACTTAAAAGACGCTTAAAAGTTACCTGTAAGTCAGTTTTGTTTTATTTCAAGCGTGCTGCGATATTGGCACTATAAACAAGAACAAAAATACTTGGTAAGATTTTGTGTTTTTGCAGTGTAAACCAGAAACTGACTGTTCAGGGTGCTGCATCCAAAACATGAGGGTTTAGTGGAGAAAAACTCTGCATGCAACAGAGGTAGCTGTGAAGAAACGCTAAACACCAGATCCAAAAACACAGACGAGTGGAAGCATCTGCTGAAGCAGAGAATGTGACTGCCTGCTTTATTGTTGTGCATTAATTCATATAAAACTAGCCTTAACCCGGTATTACGCACATACTTTTTGCAGTACATGGACATAGAGTACGTTTCAGTTGTCTTACATGTCTGTATTGAAAATCTGCGACTTTGAGGAAACACAGCGGATCAATAGCAGCACAGGGTTTCCTACACTGCAAAATAAAAACCGCCACATCTTCTGAATGTTATTTTTTAAATATATGTTAAAACTGTGTAAAGCATAGAACATATGCACATGTATCTGTGCACATATAAGTGATAAAGTACTTTGAGAACAACAAGCAATGGCCTACTATAAACAGTTTGCTATTTAATAGTTACATTTACTCGAGTAACTTTTGTAAAAACGTTCACTTTTAAGAGTATTTTTACTACAATGTACTTTTTATTTGAGTAATTTTACTATGCAGTTTCGCTACTGTTGAGTTAGATTTTTGGATACTCTTCCCCTCCTGATTAACTTCAGTGAATGAATAACAAGTTTGTTCACCAGACATACAGCAGTGGTTTTTGTTAAAGCTTCATTATATTGAAAGAAATTGACTCAAAAAAACTTTAGTTGTGTCTGATTTGGTTATTTATGTGAATTAATTTCATTTTGGTCTTTTAATACACCCACATTTATACATGACTTTATATTTTGGCCCGTCTGCTTATTCTTTTTTGAAATGTTAAATGCTTGTTTTGAACAGTTACTCAGTACTCTAGCTGCCTTTTCACCAAATGCTTTTTTTTACTCGAGTATTTTCTGGCTACTTTTTAGTTTTACTTGAGTAAAAACTAAATTGTACTCTTACTTGAGTACAATTTTTGGATAATCTACCAACCTCTGATAACAAGGTCTTATAACAATTTTTTTCTGATAAACTTAACAATTAACAGAAATATACCACAATGTGTGTAAAATAGGAGTTTCACTTTCTGAATGACCACTTTGGTCATATTCTAAATCATTTCGATGCACAAAACGTGTGTTTTTACAGTGTTCCGGTGCAAGTGAGGCTAATTTATTATGTACGGGAAATAACCTGAAGAAGTGGTACAGGTTGTTCGGTTGGTTCGGGGCTTGCGTCACCTGCCCCGAGGCCACGCCCACCCCGGTTGCTCTAAATACAAAAAACCCCTGAGACAGGAAGACCTGTCAATGTGAGAGGCTCCGCAAAAAACTTACTACTTGCATGTTACCACAGGCAGGGGCAGAGTGGGATTTAAACGCGGCGCATTCCCGACACATTTCCCAACTCCGGTCAGGGCGCCTTACCTCAGCCCTGCGCGCTCCTGCAGTCCGGCGGGTGTTGACATCCATGGAAGTGGCCGGCTTGTACGAGGAGGGCGGCTTCGCGATCCACGGCAGAGACGGCATCATCGCTCCCATCGGCGGCGGCGCGTACTGGAGGCTCGGCGACTCGATGACGGAGCTGGGCGTGGAGGAGCGGGAGAGAGCCATCGACTTCAGCGCGTACCTGGACTCAGCCCTGCACTGCCCGCCGCAGCCGCCGCAGTCGCACCCGGGCGACGCTTTCTCAGAGTTCCTCGGGGAGAGCAAGATCAAAAGAGTCACGGCTCTGCAAAACTACAAGAACTACTCTCTGCTGAACGAGCTGGAGGCGAGTCAGTGCGAGAACCTGCGGGAGTCGTACGGACTGAACTACGCGGAGCTGCAGGAGACTCGGGTGGACAGCGTGTTGAGCCCGGAGTTGAGCCGCTACCGAGCCGCCGCCGCTGCTCCCGCGGACCGAGAAGACAGCCAAGAAGACGCGAAAATGGAAAACGGTTCGTCTGGCTTCGACATGAGGTCCTACCTGCACTACCAGTCCACGAGTGGGAGTCTGGGGAACATTTCCACCGCGTCGTCGAACTGCTCCAGCCCGCCCGGCACACCTGCGCCGTCAGGTAACGGCAGGTCGCCGTCGCACGGCGGCAAGTCGTCCAGCGGGAAGTCGAAGAAGCGCCTGGACAAGGACAGCGAGGAGTACCGGCTGAGGCGGGAGAGGAACAACCTCGCCGTGAGGAAGAGCAGGGACAAAGCCAAGATGCGCAACTTGGAGACGCAGCAGAAAGTGCTGGAGCTGGCGGTGGAGAACGACCGTCTACAGAAGCGAGTGGAGCAGCTGTCCAGAGAGCTGGCCACCCTGCGCAACCTGCTGTCCGCCACCGGACAGTGCTGAGCCGCTCACCTGGTGGACTTTACAGAAATACAGGGTACTACTACACCCACTGGTTTACAAGGACGCTTTGAATGAGACTGAACAGAGTGGGCGCATGGGGTGGCCATCCACGACTCTTCCTAAACATGTCACCTTAGCTTTATTCTCAGATGTAATTTTTTTTTTTTTTTTTTTTGGTGTATGCAGTATTTCTGTGCAGGTTTTACATCCATTCCTGGTGAATTTCTACATTTTGTGTACACTGTGTCTGCAGCAATGGCTGTCAGGGGAAGAGTTGTGCTGCAGTGAAATGATGCAACTCTTTGTAATAGTATTGGCAATGAATGAAATAAGTATAATTATTTAATATTAAAAGGTGAAATGCTTTAATTGTACTTGATATTTTATTGAATTAAACAGATTTATACTTTGTTTAAAGATTTTCACTCATTTTTCTTTATTATTATCATTTTTTTTCTTTGCACAACGCTTTATATGCTTGCCTAATTTTCATCATGGACTGTGTAATAGCACATTGCAGGTTACAACATATTGCAGTGACACAAGCAGCTCAACCGCAGGAAAAATGTGCAATTTTAAAATTCAGTTTATTTGCATGGAGACGATTCACAAAAAAAATAAATGCCAGATCTAGTTCATCTCCAACTGGATATAAATGGACAATAAATGTAGATTTTGTGGCACAATGCACAGAATAAGAGTTTAATTCAGGTTGCAACATAGAGAACCGCTTTTGCAGCAATCTCTGTGTGCAACATAAAAACAGAAAATTCACACATTAATAATAAATAAATACGTTTCATTCTGCATTATGCACATGTGTTTTATGTGCACATTACAGTTGGAACAATCCATTTGTAGAAAAAAAAGACTCTGCCAAGTTTCTGTTTGACTTAATGATTTGACATAAAGTGCACTGATCCCAAAATAAATTCAGCCAATTTATACTGAAATGATACTGCTGACAGCAGCAAAAAGCAAACAAAAAAAAAGACTCGGTCACTGCACGCAGCACAGAAATGGTCGTTTTATCTTTAGCACACGGCTCTGTCAATAGTCTGCTGGGTCCACTGGCCTAGAGAGGGGTTCAAGGTCGCATGGAAATTAATCAGCAACTAACCCGATCGCACTACCTGCTGAGGTCACACCTGAACAGCCGACAGGCGAGACGCTAAGAGTTTTAAAGCAGGAGAGGAGGCAGCAGATAAGCTGACAAAGTAGCTTCATGGTGGAATTTACCAAGCTCCTCAGCCTGAGTTTTACTCTGAATCGTATCTAAAAGCAAGCAAAACCCCAGACAGAGCAGATAAAGACGAGGAGTGTGACGTGATTTGAACAAGCCACTGTGGGGAGTGAAAATTTACTACAGTTGCAGTGAAAAGTCGTGTCAGAAAAGCAGTGTTTTGCTGTTTGTGCTGTGGGAGATTACACTTTGGATGTTTCAACACAGTCAATGATGATCTGGTTAGCTTTTATGAGTTGTGCAACGTCCTCCCTTTTCCAACACATCACCACTAGAAGAATGCTACACCCACATTTAAAAAACACATTGTTATCCTGCTCAACAATAGCTGCAAGAAGCTGTGGTTTGGCTCCAGGCCCTCTACGAAACGAAACAAGACAAATGACATGTATCATTAAAAGCCCTCTTTAGAGTCAGATTTCTGCCTCTCCAAGTTCTCCTCGACGCAGTCTGGAGGTTCTTGAAAACATTCTGCACATTCTTTCTTCGATGACCCCCCCCCAACGCAGCCACAAGCCATCCCATTCCTCCCTCCCCCCCCCCAAACCTCCCCAGGCTCGCAGGCCGAAGGGGGAAATTCCCACACAGGATGACCTCTCTTCTTCTCAGTTCAGTCCGTCCCTCTTTCCTCGTTTTACCGTCAATAGGCAGTGCCTGTCCGTAAAATAAGAAAAGAAAAAAAAAAACTCCTTGTTGCATCACATCCCCTCCAAACTGGTCTGCTGCTAAAAGCTCCTCTGTTAAACCAGTACAAAAACACACAAACACACACCTGTCAACCCATTGTCTGGTTGTCTCTGTGCCAGTTGTGAAATGGAGGAGATTTTTCCTCCTATGAGTCACAACGTCATGTAATAAGTTGTTCCTCAAAACCCCTTGGCGTACATTGCTGTGCTGATTTAGGAACACATTGTTCAAGCAGATGATATAAAACCCCAACTAGATTTATTGTTATCATTAAGCAAGGAAACATCCACTATTAATGCCTTCTATCTACACAAAGATGAACACTCGGATGGTTTTAGATAGCTGATCAAAGGAGAAAAAGAGTCCATCCACACTGACTGGTCCGCTTTAATCAAACTCTGGTTGTTTTCCTAGAATGAGTAATCAAACTCTGGTGCAAGGCAAAAGTGCAAACACTGAGCCAACTACTAACCAAAAATGCGAACTCTGGTTCACCTACTAACCAGAAATGCGAACTCTGGTTCACCTACTAACCAGAAATGCGAACTCTGGTCTGACTACAAACCAAAATTGCGAACTCTGGCCCGCATACAAATTGAAAATGCAAACTCTGGCCCACCGCTCACAAGGCTAGCCTTCAGCTTGGTTTCATTGGACTCTGGTGCGGTTCGAATGCATATGTGAACACCAAGCCGACCAGAGATCCCTCCAAAAGCACAACGTGGACTGTAGTGCACGGCATTCTGGGTAAATGCAACCAAAACAAACACGCTAGTTTAACGCTAGTGGGAGAAATGGCTTGTTGTTTATTTACCAAAGACATTTGCTCCATTTTTGTTTACGTTTGTGAAGAAGGAAGTTGTGCTCATATTTTCTTCTGAGGTTTTTGTGGTGCAACGCCACCACAGGCAAGGAGGGGAACAGGTTTTTCAGAAGGTTTGAATCGTTTGACACAACGCAGGGAAAGTGAACTGCAACATCTGAAAATATAACAAATGTTGCAATTTTGGTCCCCAATCGAACCAAGTCTTCCGGACTAGTAAGAGTGAAAACATCCTTTGACTGTTTTAAAACAGACTAAAAAAAATTAAGCAAAAATAATACAAGAAACAAATGACTCATGCTTTGGTTTAACGAGATAAGCTCCAAGATTATATATATATAAAAGGAAACTTCTGTAGTTTCTTTTAAGAAACTACAGAAATGCTTCTACGTTGAAGGCTATTTCTTAGAGATAATTTTATCCATATTGTACAAACGATATATCATCTGTTTGTCCTCATCAGCTGTATTTATATTAATTTAAAATGTGAATACACAGGTAAAACACGCTGTTTCTGCATAATGTTTTTGTGAAGCTGCAGGAAAAGGAGCAAACCCAAACGGATTCATGAGCATGAACGTTTCTGTACAGAATTAGTCTTATAGATGACGTCAGGATCTTGTTTTGGCAAATCATCAACACCTACTTATCCTTCACCGTCTACCTACATCACTCCTAACATGTGCATTTCATAACATCAAAATTTGCATACACATACACATGAAAACAAAAACAATAGACACACTTTTCTCCTGCCAACGAGATTTTTATCTGAAAAAAACGTTTTAGATAATTGATAGAAATTATGTTTTTGTCCATCAAGAACTGAGTTTGTCATTTTAGTCGTTGTTTTTGTGGTTTTTAACCTACTCAGACAGATGGACTATCATGCACTTTTACTTTTTTTTACTTTATTTCAACAAATTTGTTTCAGATGAAGTAAACAAACAATATGCAAATTGAACGCTGAATTTATTGAAGGTAACTGTAGGCTAAATTTAAATTTCTTTCATTTTTATAACGACACTTGTGTATGTAAAACAGACAAGCTGATCTAAGTTGCTACAAGCAAGAAGAGTTGGATCCTGAATTCCCGTTTTGTTTAGGTTTTTGCTCACCTCTCCTTTTCATTTGAGTCCAAATTCTTTTTACAAATAGTTTTGTCTTTCTTTGTAGCATGCAAACAATGAGAAAACATAAGCCTGTATACTAAATGTTTTAACTTGGGCATAAAAATTGACATCAAAAAGCACAGAGAAATTAAAATATCTGGGTCTGGAGTGTTAAAAAAAGCTTTTATGAAGTAACCCCTGCTCTATTTTTTAGGAAGCGTTGCACACAATGCTGTTTGGAGCGTTGCTGCATAGACATAACTTGTTACACCAATTGGTCGGTTGCCACATTGGATTTGTTGGCATACGGAGAAATAGAATAACACCCTGCTGTGTTTAGTAATACAGGCCTCCAATTGAGCCGCCTGCAAAGTTTCTGCATTTCGTGATTTATTGCCTCATGTCGAAGGAAAACGTTTAAGCCAAACTCCTCTTTCTGAACTGTTTCATAATCTTGTAATTATTAGTCTAGAGCCAGTTGTCTCCTTCAAAACTCTTCAAATAAAATCACCAAAAAATGCATCATCATAGCGTCTGCTTTGCTGACTTCATCATCTTACATTCCTGTTTTTACTTTCAAATTTTGAGTTTTAGACATTTCAATCAATCAGTCAAGTTTATTTGTGTAGCACTTTCAATCAGCAAGGCAGTTCAAAGTGCTTTACATCATAAAAACACAAAGTCAAAAAAGACACCATACAGTCAACAATTGAGAAAAACAAATAATAAACATCATGTGGATAATTGCCATTGTCAAAACCATCAATACACTTCGGAATTTTTCATAATGTATGTAACAAATACCATATTACATATTAGTAATTAATATCGACCCAATTTTACTTACTGGACCGATGCAAATGTGTTAATATGTTGGTAAATATCTGCCTATGCAGATGTTAAAACCAATATATTCAAGAATATATGCACATATATGCATCCTTTAAAAAGTTAGCGTTGCTGAAACTGACGCATGCGACTTCTTAGAAACAGGCGAATTTTAGCGCTTAATGCCAGGAAAAAGTTTAAATCTTTCCTTCTGTCTTGTGTGGCCTTACAAACAAATCTATATTTGAGATCTGACGTGTTATAAAAGCCAAATATTTCTCTTTTCTTAAGTCAGCCTGTATCTTAATTCCTACATTTTTGAAAATCTAACTTGAAAAATCAGTTAAAATCGACTCAGATATGCAATCATTAACTATATGAATGTGTGTGGGTGTGTGTGTGTGTGTGTGTAGTGTGATTAGAAAGTAACCTGAAGTGTCATATTTTCAATTCATATCTATTTTATAGCCCCTGCAGATATGAATTAGCTTATGCTATAATCTGGCACTGCACATCAGATGGAGACATTTATGTTTGAGCTCTACATTGTCCCTTTTAAATACATTTATTATTATTGTTATTTATTGTAATTCAGCATCATCATAATTATAAAACTCCAAATATTTTGAGTCAGTTTAAGCACATCTAACATCTTAGAGGGATTTTTTTTTTTGCGATGTAAATTTATTTTTCGCATGGCAGCAAGGTTGTTTCAAAACCCGTGAGCATCAGTTGGAAGAAGATTATCGCTGAGATGCTTCCTTATCTCCAGCTAAACAGACACTTTTGTCTTTACTCTGCAAAAACACAAAATCTTACCAAGTATATTTGGTCTAGTTTCTAGTGCAAGTATCTTAACACATTTGAAATAAGACAAAAATATCTTACTGATAATCTTTCAGCACAACATAGGAGCTTATTTTAAGTCGGTAATCCCTTAATTTTGATGAACAAGTTCTAGTTCCACTGGCAGATTATTTCACTGACAGGAACTGAACATAAAAATTGCTACAAAATGAATAAAGTAACGGTTGTCCTGTTGGCCTTTTGGCTAATTAGTAGACTCAGTCCCTGGTTATGCTTATAGGAAAGATAAACCAAAGAAATTAGCAAAATAAAGACTTACATCATAAAAACACAAAAAAGTTACGAGGAAAAAAAAAATCAGTTTTAATGAGAAAAAGAGCTTGCTTTTTTTCATGTTTGAGTTTTCATAAAATTACTGCTTCTTTCTCCTAAAGTTACGACTTTATTCCCATGTTACTATGACCAACCAAGCCAACTTTATTTATAATTACCTTTAAAATAGCAAAACTGACCAAAGTCCTGAACAGACATCATATAAAAACATCAAAATAAAACAATCACATAATAGACGTAATACACACCTTGACAAAAAATACTTTTCTCATGCTGGGTCAAAACGCAGTGACTATATTCTTGTAACATTATTACAAACAAAATACTTAGTCTGAGTGTTATATTTACTCATAGTTGGCCTGAATTCAAAGTGTAAATAAATAGAAGGTGTAAAAAACGCTTGTCAGACAAGATGGCTGCCCTGGACTTACTGACATCACTCTGAGGAAGTGGGGAAAAATCCAGATTTTACAAAAATTAAGTTTTCAAAAACCAAAAATTTGATAAATCAATAAGATCAATTTATCCCCAGCCCTGCCAGAAACTACAAGTTTCATTGTATTAATAACGATAACAGCAAGATGGCACGTCAGTGTAACGTCTCTCTGCTGGCCTGCTTTCCGTATCCATGGTAACCAGCGCCCAAAGTCTCCGCTTTCTCTGTCGGTTCTTTGGGTTTGTGACCCAAATCGGTGCCACAGCAACCAGGATGTCACGCAGCGGACCCCAGTGTTTTTGTTGTTGACATGGAAAGATGTCAGCCACCAGCTGTTTCTACGGCAACCGCCCAAAATAAAAAAACAAGGCAGCCCGGTGCCTGTGGGTGTAAATGCCACGTGCGTACTCGGAGCTGTAAATAATCCATCCTGTTATCCAGGGGATGATCTTCACCATTTAGGCGGTGTTGAAACCGTCTCGACGCTAACCCCGGCTTCCAGCTCATTTCCCTCCAGAGGCCGGAGGTTTCCCACAGGTTCAGCCTCGAATTTAACCAAAACAGCGTCCTAATATTTGACGACTTCTGCCTTTTGGAAACCCGTCTGAGTGGACAAAAGAGGCAATATTATTACAAACTTACAGCCTGATCATAAAAAAGACTTTTTCTGCTGTGGAGTTTTTTCAGCTGCATCATTTGCATACATCTAAACCTAAGCAACTTTCAGGTAGTTCCTCAATATTCAAGATTACAAAAGGAGATCCTGTAACAGCAGTTGCTCCGCATTCTCTCTTTTTTTAATGAATCAAACAAGAAAAATGTTTTTATGTCTGATGGTTGCATATGCATATATCTTAAAAATGAAAGGATAAAGAGCAGTTATGTTTTTTTTTATTTGAAACAAATGGATGAAATAAAAAATGCAGAAAAACACATGCACATTTTTAAGATATTCCTACTCAGTTGGACATTTCCTCTGGCCAGACGAGGCTATTTTTATGTCATCTCCTTATATATTTTTACATCCTTAATGTACAATATAACATTCAAACGTTATGAATTTTGTCTGTTTTTATATATTCTTTAAATACTTTTTAAATTGTTTTTTAATCCGACACGCCTCGATACGCCATAATATCGGACAATAAGATATTTTTATTCTGTTCTCCGTGTATCTTACAGAATATCTCCAGGTACTGATGAGAAACACAATTGCTATCATACTTGTATTTTTTTTTTCTGCATTACAAATTTCACATATGTTGTAATGCATGTTTTTAATTATTATTTAGAATAAATTAGGAATATCCTTTATTGAAGACGTATGTCGTAAATTGGTGCTATATAAATAACTGAATTGACTTTTCGTCTCTGAATTTGGACACTTCTGTGCAGCAGCAGCAGCAGAGTGACAGAGAATCACTGAAAATAGATTCACACACAGGGAAAAAAAAACAGAATACAGAATAAAACTATTGTACTATAACTGGAAAAATTCATCACAAATACCGTTTAGTTATATAAAAAAAAAATTAACTCCAGTTCAAATAAATGTGCAGCTGAGTTGGTTAAATAAGAAATGTGCAAAATATAAATTGAGCTTTAATAGACAGACTATTTACAATTACAGACAATAAAAACTGCAGCAGTAAAGTTGTACAGGTGCCACTATGGGTGTAAATTTAGGAAATAAGTAGACAGATCAACTGTTTATTAAAACTTCTCAGTTGCTTCAGGGCATCTCCAAAAACCTCAAAATCTCTTTTTGGTCCAGTTTGGAGTGCAAATAATAGGATAAAACTAATTTACAAGTAACTTTTAAGCAACATGTGTAAGCTTGTTTCAAGTCAATAACTGCTTAATATTGATGGAAAAAAAATACTTTGTTCACTTATAACAATGGGGAAAAATAGACGTTTTTAAATGTTTTTTTAAATCAATATTAAGGAATTATTGACTTAAAACAAGCTCCTTATATGTTGCTGAAAAGTCACCTTCGAGTTGGTTTTCTTTTATTTCTAATTTACTAAAAAAAACTGCACTGGAAACTAGACCAGAAATACTTGGTAAGATTTTGTGTTTTTTGCATTGCAGTGACTGAAACTTGCCAAACTCGTCCCTAAAACAAGAGGCCATTTTGTGCCACATTGCCCCAGATTTCCGCCCAGCTCCTCCGTTAAAGGAAAAGCCCGCCGGATGTCCGGACCATTGGCTCTGACGGGAAGCCGGCCGGCTGAGATACCGTAAGACGACCAGAACATGATCTGCCTTAAAGTGAACCAGAATTTCAACATCTTGGTTCACTTCTGCTATTTCGCCGTAGATGACTGTGAAAAAACAACGCTGACGTGCGGAAGCAACTTGTGGTCACTACGCAGCAAGTATCACTGGCCAGATGTTGTGAAACGCCACGCCATCTCTTTGCACAACGAGTGCTGCCTTAATTATGGGAGGAATATTTGTCCCCGAGCGAAAGGGTGATGCAGAGCAGTAAAACTTTCAAGTGAATATGTGGTTTACACCTGATAGAACTTCACAAAATGTTCCTATTAATCTCAATTTGACTCAGTGCGGTGGCGTTTTTCAGCTCCTTTTTGTGCCAAAACAATAAAAAGTGTTATGTAGCTTAAAAAAGGTCAACTTCATGATCAGCAGAAAAGCTTTATTCATGTTTTTCTGATCAAACACGTCTTGTTTACAATGGAAAAACACCAAGTATTTTGTTCTAGTTTCTAGTGCAAATATCTTGGTACACAAAACTAACTCACAAGTAACCTTTCAGCAAGATGTAACGGCTTGTTTTAAATAAATAAATCCTTAATATTGAAGAAAAAGTACCAGTTCCATTGGCAGATTATTTCACTTATAACAAGGTAAAACTATTTTGTTATAAGTGAAATTATCTACCAATGGAACTGGTACTTTTTCATCAATGTTAAGAAATGATTTACTTTAAAAAAAGCTGTTACACTTGTTGGTTAGTTTCGTCTTATTTCAAGTGTATTAAACCATTTGCACTAGAAACAAGACCAAAAATAATGCAAATAAAAGCAAGCAGAGGTAGAGGATACACTGACTATTTGTTGAACGTAGCGTAAGAGCATTACTTTAGGTCTTTTCTTGTTTTCTCATTTCTTTGCAGGTTTCTTTTGTAAACTGAAAAATAATCTAAATATTTAATGAGTTTTAAGGTTTTTTAGTTGCCATGTACATTAAATTTGGGTGAGGAGTCAATATTTACAGTGTTTAACGTCTCTGTGGGTGTTAATTTCTAGATAAATTCTGCCTGATGGTGACTCATTCTTGTCTTATTAGTCCTTATAGTTGATCACAACTTTCCATCTTTTATTCTTCTACTTGCTTTTTGAGACCTAACCACAAGTTCTTGATGTGGGTAAAACCTGGAAAGTTTCTTGGACGGGTTAAAATTTTCAGTGTTCTGGTCTTTGAGGCACCTTGATATCCGTTTTGCCTTCTAACACTGGGCTCTGTCACAATGGAAAATCAAACATTAGTCACCAATTTGTGCCGTTTTTTGCAGCAGTGGTACAACTGTGAGAAAGAAGCCGTCCCACATTTGAACTGTTTGTGCAACGCCGGATTCATGGTGGTTCTCACTGCTCATTCTCCAAACAAATAATATTTTATATGTCCTGAATAATTTAAAATATATATTAATCAGAGGAAATCATTTGCTGTCCATCCTTGCACTTCCTGCAGAATTTCAGTGTTGTTTTGATGCTTTTCCTGAAGACACTTTTCGTACTGAAGTGTCTTCAGGAGTTGATGGCCGTCGTTGGACACCATTGGTCGCTTCTTACTCTGGTATTTTAAAGATCTGGGATCAATCAAGTGTATTTGTATAGCGCATTTCAGCAACAAGTCCGTTCAAAGTGCTTTACATCATAAAAACGCATTTACAAAAGAAATAAGGTTGTAGAATATTGGAACAATTGTCAGGAGCCATTATTGTCCCAGTCAAAATGTTGATTAATGTTTCATTGATTATCTAAACAGGTGGGTTTTAAGTCTAGTTTTAAAGGTAGTCAGTGTTTTGGCTGTTTTGCAGTTTTCTAGGAGTTTGTTCCAGATTTGTGGTGTATAGAAGCTGAATGCTGCTTCTCCAGGGAAGTCTAATCTGTTCGGTGTGACCTCCTTTTCATACACATAAGACATTGATACTGGCAGCTACACGTCTTTTCTTTTGAGGAAACCATTACCGAGTCAAGAAGACTACAATTTCACAAGCAATTATCCATCCATCATGTATAAAATCAGTCTGATAAATGGATGGAGTGACTTTTAACAAATTTACATGCTGATTAACATAAAGCATGATTAAAATCATATGCAATCATGCTGAGTACAGGTGTCCCTCAGGGCTGCGTGTTAAGAACTCTGTTGTTCCTGCTGCTCACTCGTTACTGCCCTGCAAAGTCCGAATGTAGATTGCCGATAAAGTTGCCGTCTGTCACTGGTGATAATGAGAAAGGTCCACACAAAGAGAGGAGGAGGAACGCCCAGTGAGCTGGTGCCTGAGATGAGAACAAAGTTAACCGAGTGGCTGTCGACCAGTGGAGGAAAGAGACACAATGAGACAAAAGGGGAGAAACGGCATTCGGTTTTTATTCTCCTCTAATCTGGAGCAAACGTACAGAAAACTGCAGAAATGTCGAAACCCAGAGTTCCTTTAAATCAAGGCAAAACCCCTTTTTCCTCATAGCTGCCTTTGATTAATAATAACTGCAGCATTATTAGCTTTAATCTGGATTGCAACTTTTATTACTTCTTTTTATTTTCTATGACAAGAGCATTATGGCAATACTAAGACAAAATAAGAAATTGAAATAAATTACAAAAATAAAGACATACAAGTATGACAATAAAGTCAGTATTACAAGAATAAAGTAACATTTCAAGAATAATGTCATACGAGAATAAAATCATAATATTTAGAGAATAAAGTCAAAATAATAATGAGAAATAAGTCATATTTTGATAATAAAGTAATTGGATTACAAGAATAAAGTCATAATATAAGAAGAAAATGGAAATGATAAAAGAAATAATACAAGAATCAAGGCATAATTCTATGACTTTATTCTTGTGATATTAACTTTTTTCTCTTAGCTTGGCTCTAATCTTCCATTGTAATTTGGCCACTGTAACACATTTTTTTATTTTTTTACCTCCTAGCATAGTGATAATGATAATTGAAGCCCTTTAACTCTCCCAGCCGTACCTGGAGCACCGAAAACAGCTCAGTTGTCAAAACGATGTAGGAATGTCTTCTCCTCTTTGGGGGTCAGAAAATGCTCGATGCAATGGAGAATGTTTTCATGGTTTAGGAAATGCTCCGCAGAGGAGAAACACTTTTACCTGTTTGACCCGCTGACGCTAGGCTGCAGCTTAAAAAGCATTAAAACACAATATTCTGCTCTTACACACACACACCGACCCAATCATGTGACCTTAAACACGCCGCTCTTTGTTTGAAACCCTTCATAACTAGAATCACCTTATGAAAACTGCTTTTTGCGTCTTTGTCTGACTTTAAGGTTGTTTAGTGATCTGAATCACTTAGCTGCGACAAAAAAAAAAAAAAAAAAAGCAGAAACAGAAGAAACTTGATATTTACACGCACTGCATAAACAAAAACATGACTGGTGGTTTTTTCTCACTGACCTGAAGATGATATCTGTTTGCTTAATTCAAAACAGTTTTAAAGAAACATTTTGCGCACTAATGTTTTTAAAGAAACATTTTGCGCAACTAACATTAGTTAGTTGCGCACTAACTAATGTTAGCTCTGTTAACATTTTGCGTTAACAGAGCTACACTGCAAATTCACAAAATCTTAATCACATCTAATTTTTTTATACAATTTCTTGTGCAAATATCTTAGAATACTTGAAATACGACAAAACTAACGTACGAGTAATATTTTAGCAAGACATTAGTTTGTTTTTAGTCAACAATTCTTGAATATTGACAAAAAAAATACAAGTTTCACTGGATCTTTTAAAACTTTTTTTCCATGTTTTAAGTGGAAAAATCTGCCAGCGGAACTTGTAACCCAGTTTAATAAGCTGCTGTTGCATTTTAAGTAATAATATGTCTATTTAAAAAAGGAATTAATGGTTTTAGTTAAATGTGCTTTTTATGTATTTGTAGTACTCACAGAATAAGCCTAAGCCTAAAAACATATATTTTTTGTCCAATTACTCAATTAGTTGTCAGATTGAATACTCACTTACTAAAAATAATTGTTAGCTGCTAACAACTGTTGACGTAAATACAACATTTGGAAGCATTGCTGACGTGGATTGAACAGCTTTTTTTACTTCCTCGGCTGTTATTGCTAAAACTACCGGCAAACTACAATTATGAAAATTACAGAAAATCGACGTCATCACACACAACTTTTCCTTCGGTTCGCTGATTGGCCTGGCTGAAATTCTACCACGGGAATCCAAGTGAATGGGAGAAATCTCAGACGGAGGAGTGACAGAAGATGAGAATCGAGCGTAATCGCGTACAATGGAAGCAACAACAAGGCTAACTAAATGTATGTAAACTTCTGAATTCTAGGAAAGTTTAATTCTAACTAACCTACAAGAAGAAAAGTTCGATCCAATTTATTTTTATTGAAATTTATTTCGAACAAATTGTCAGTGAATTGCTAAATTGTCAGTGAACGTGACACACCCGGCAGAGGCTCATAGGCGGCGGTATTTACAAAAGTTGTGAACAGCTAGCTTAGAAACGGACCCGCACCTCCGCCCTCCTGGTGTGTTGATCAAATTACCGACGTTGCCTGAATTCACACCACATGATTTATGTCGCTGTGCCATAAACGGCGTTTCCCCCTTACAACGTATCAGACTTAAAAACGTACGAAAGACGAGACGCTAACCAGTTGTTTCCATATATGCTAGGCTACATGACGGTGCGGCATTGTCTCCATGGTTACTAAGGTTAATAACCATTATCCATAATGCAGTATTTGATATCTTTCTACTTTATAAATTACACGAACGTTAGTCTTCTTACCTTGTAAAAAGCGATCTCTGCAAATCCGAGGGTTGACAGTCATTAGGATTGACAGCTTTTCTCATTAAAAGTTATAAAACGACAAGTGTGGTTTGCATCCTTGTCCGTTTGTGCCGTCGACCGCTTAGCATCCTGTGACCATTTTTAAAGTGAAATCAACTAAATAGAAGCCATACTAGGTTACAGATGACAGTTTTTTAGACTTAAAGGAGCGGTTGTCTCGACGTCCGTCATGGCGGAGTTCTGGAGAGCGTGGCGTCACGTGCAAAAAAATTTAGAAAGTGAGGGAAAAAAAAAAATGTTAACATGTCTTTTTATTCGGTGTATGTAAATATCTATTTTCAGCTGTTAAAAATCTCAGGAACATCAAATGCGAATGTCAGATGATCTGAGTTCACAATTCCGTTGAGAAAATGCATAAATGCTATATTTAATTTTAAATCTCAGCAAGTAAATGGTAACATTACTCTTTTAAATGCTCATACATCAAACAGGTCATATTTTTCCTTTAATTTTATCACCTGCTTCATGATAAACGGAACATGTTCAAGGTGTCGCTTGGCCATCAATACTGAAAGTTCAACCCACTGCTCTGTTCCTCAAAGCTCTGCCTACAAAACTTTCCTAGATTACCAGACATCTGACTTGCTGCGCTGATCAGGCCAACATCCCGTTTTATTTTGACAACCGGGTCCTCAATATCTGAATATTATGGAAGTGAGAGTTTTGTCCTCTGCTGTTCTAATTACTTTCAAGAAGCACTTCCTCCAGCTGTAAAACCTGGAGAGGAAAATGGATGATGCCTGGATATTTTTATAATAAATTATAGCTTTTCTTCTTAAAGCAGTAGGAAGGTGTTAATAAACAAGCAGATTAAAGATGGATTTTGTAATCCAATACCTTCTCTAGAAAAACTGCTGACAGATTTGATCTTGTGATTACATGATCATAGCCTGAGGGACAATATTTACCAAAACGTCAAACATTTGCAGCTGATCTACTGCGGTAGGAAGCTGTGTTTTAGTTATTTACTTATGAAATCACAGAACAAAAAGATAAAATACTCGTAAGAGATGTTCAGAATTAGACATGTACAGATTACTCAACAGGAAGCACGGTGCGTTGATGTGGGTGGCAACAATGAAAAAAATGTCACCACCCACACTCTTTAAACTATGTGGCCATCCTCACGTTCGCTGAATCTTGCCCTCCAAGGTGTGAGCTGGTTCAGACTCGGAGCTGGCGTGCGTGTAGTGCGTCAGGAAATCAAACTAAAAGTCGTCACAAGAAACGCATCTATTACCTGCCTTACTTTCTACCGCTGTTTGGAGTCAAAAACATCAACACCAAACCAAAAAAACACAGTGATGACATCTGCGGTTAGCCAGGGAGGTCAACCAAACTTTGTTTACAAGCACATCGACAAACGTCATCGGTGTGCCGTGCGCTCGAAACGGGGAACCACCAGCTCAAGTCTGTCAGTATTTATGCTTTGACCTACATGCATGAACTTAGTTTGTCACAGGCGATAGCATATGCTATGGCAGTCTGTGAGTATGCGTGTGTGCGTGTGTGACGGTTGGTCCTCAAAGCAGCAACCAGAGGGGGGCAGGAACAGGAACAGGAACTGCTCACAAGTGAATGTCTCAACAGACGTAAACCAAAGACATCGGTATCTGAAACTGCAGCCCAATGAGAACAGCTCAGTGCTTTTCCATTGCAGCTCAGAAATGGCCCGGCCTGCTTGTTTTGCAGAAAAATGTTTCCCGTGACTAAAAGCTCATCATGTTGTAGCATTAATCATGATGCACTTATGCTGAGCTAGCATAAACCGTCATCAGACTGGTGTGCAGTTGGGATACTTCACCAAACTTCCTGCCAGAGCTGGAAGGAAATATCAGCAAAAACCAATATGAAGTCAATTGAATATAGATAAGAGATGTACAGATTTGTACTTTAAAGTAAGGCATATTTTATTTTACTACATTCCTGTTTAGTCTGCTTTAATCAAAGTCTAATTTTTTTGTGGCGGTGTGAATGTGCAACCAAACTCTAATGCGGACCAACACTGCAAAAACACAAAGTCTTACCAAGTATTTTTGGTCTAGCTTTAGACAAAAAATATCTTAGTTTCATCCTATTTCAAGTAACTTCTCATCAGGAAATAGGAGCTTGTTTTAAGTCAATAATTCCTTATTATTGATGAAAAAGTACTAGTTCCACTGGCTGATTATTTAGCTTATAACCTGACATTTTTCTGATGAAATAAGTGAAATTATCTCCTAGTGGAACTAGTCCTTTTTCATCAGTAATAATACATTACTTGTGTGTTAGTTTTGTTCAATTTCAAGTCTACTAAGATATTTGCTTTAGAAACTAAATCAAGAGTACTTTGTAAGATTTTGTGTTTTGGCAGTGGACTAAAAACTTTGGTCTTTGGCTGAAGTGAACTCCAGTGCAGTTTGAATCCATATCAACGCAAAGTGGACCAGAAACCACTAGTGGACTGAAGTGGACTGAAGCAGCGAGCATTCTGGGTAAATACAACCAAGACAAACTTGCAAATCTAGCGTAAGAATTGGCTCGTGGTCTTTTGCCAAAAACAAAAGGGAGATCCTACAACCTCGAAAATTTGAGGCCACTACATTTTTGTTTACATTTTGTGAAAAATTAAGTTGCATTCATGTCTTCTTCAGAGGTTTTTTTGTCATTTCCTTTGGTAGTTCTTGGTGCAGTGCCACCACAGGTGAAAGAGTGAACAGGTTTTATGATTAGTTTGGTTTGTTTGACAGTGCAGTATGAAAGCAAACCACAGCAGTAATGTAACAAATGTTGCAACTCAATCCCCAGTCGAACCGAATCTACTGGACTGTCAGGTGTGAAAACACCTTAAGTATAAATCCAGTTGTATTGTGAAGGACTGCGAAGTTTATTAGTGAGCAAACAGCATGATAAAGACCAAGAAACATGGCAGACAGGTCGGGAATACAGGTGTGGAAGAGTTTTAAAAGGGTTAGGTTAGAAAACAATGGCACAATAGCAAACCTGCCAAGACATGACTTCCTACTTAAGCTGACAGGCTGAATAAGGAGAGCATTAATCAGAGAATCAGCCAAGAAGCCTGTGGTAATTGTGGTAACTCGTCTGAGAATGGAAACAGTATGGCTCAACTGAATGTCTATCAAAACATAGTCATTAAGCTAAATTAAGACAAATAGAGTATAAATCAGAGAAGCAGCAATGGTAGCTCTGAAGAAGCTAGCAAGAGAATGTGCCGACAGGGAAATTATTAGTTGTGTACTCCACAAACCTGCTAAAGAAGTGGCTAAAAGAAAGCCTTTCATGAAAGAAAGACATAAAAGATCATGGTTGCAGTTTTCCACAAACACGTGGAAGACGTTGCCCTCATCATATGACCTGGATGTTTTCCCAGTCTTTGTTCAGCTGGAGATCAAAACTGCAACATTGTTACATTTTCAGCTGCTTCGCTTTCACACTGCAACGTCGAACAAACTAAACCCTTCAAAGAAAATGTGTTCCCCTCCTCGCCTGAGGGGGCACTGCACCAACAACCACTGAAGGAAATGACACAAAAACCTCTGAAAATGATACAGAGAGCAACTTTATTCTTCACAAAATGTAAACAAAAATGGAGTAGCATCAGATTTTTGCAATTGTAGAATTTTTCTTTTGTCTTTGCAAAAGACCATAAGTCATTTCTTACACGTTTATTTTGCTTGTTTTTACCCAGAAGGCCCTGCGCTGTAGTGCACTTCCTGCTTTTGGAGCGGTCTGCTTGGCGCTCACTTCTGCACTCAAACTGAGCCAGAGTGATCTTCAATCAAACCAAGACCGAACTTTTTATGTGGACCAAAGTTTGTTCTTTTGACAATTAAAGCCTTAATTTTAGTTGATTTGAACCCTAAAATCTTTTTGACCTACATTAAAAACACACCGACCTCGGGGTAAAACGTGGTGGCGGAAGCTGTTCAGAGTTGATTTCAAGATGGATGGAACGAAATACAGGAACCCTGGAGGAAAACCAGACAACAACTCTAAACAGTTAGCCAGAACTACCTGGTGTGGCTCCAAGCCACACCAGGACTTTGATTAGGCTATTAATGATAGAATAGCCTAATCAAAGTCCAGATATAAATCCAGTTGAGAATTTGTGTCAAGAATTAAAAACGCATGTCAGATGTTCTCTGTCGAATCGGATGTAACTTCAGCAATGTAACAAAAAAATATAATTATTGGTTGTGCAAAGGTGGTAGACACACAAAAGACTTGAACTGTAATTCTTTATAAAAGTTATTGACTCAAATACATGCCACACTTTTCAGATACTTTGTTTTCCCTATAAATTAGACCGAATATAACAAACTTTTAAGGAATTTGTCATTGGAGGCCAAAAAGGACTTTGGAACGGAAATTATCAGACATGGGTTAGTCGTCTTCCAGCAAAATAGGGAATCTCAATCAGTGATCTTAAGGTGTATAGAGAGGTATTATTAACTCCAGCTTCCTCCTATAGCTGCCCTCCTTATATCTAAGTCTTCCTAAGACATGTTTAACTCAAATATCTTAAACATCTTGGGTTACCTAGCAACTCAACCAGAACTGCAGCCTGTTGGGTCAGCTGGTTTTACTGCTGTGTGTGCTGTACAATGGCTGCTGGAAAAGACAAGAGTTTTGTTGTTGACTTAGCATCCAGAAACCAGTTGCTGCATTCTAGTTGTTTGTGCAGGAGGCTCTATTAATGCTTTTCAAAGATGTACAGTTGTAGAACTGCTCATCAGTTTGCAGATGTTTTCACGTGCGAGTGTAAACGTTGAGTTGAGGGACGTGACCTGCAGTAGCTTATTTGGATCTAAAGTGACAGAGGCTCTAATACAGCTCAAAATAGGCAGAACCGAGCAGACTAAAATTTCATTATTTAAGAACAATAAGGCCCATATACCTATCCAAACTTGTTCAAGGAAGTAGGTTGGATCAAAGCTAAAACAATCATTTGCATTTTACCTGAGCAAGCCCAGTCAGCATTTGTCATGTGTCAATAACTGAAAACAATCACTCGCTTTTTGACACATGACGTATGGAAAGGGTGAAAAGGCATGAAGAGACATGGTATTCCTGAACCGCTGTTTCAATAAGAGCTCCGCTGTAAAGCAGCGTGTGTTGACTCAGACTTTGCACAGTCACTTGGAAAGACCTGACTCTCCTCAATTTCAGGAATTTCCTGATCCCCGCAGGGCCCTAGCAGAAAATCATCTGCAGGCTACGAGCCATGGGCCCTCCCTCCACTCCCACCCTCAGCTGGTCTGGGAAGTTCCAGGTTAATAAGTAAACTGAGGAACACATGCTGGAAGAGTCAGCAGGGCAGGGCAAATGTACTTTTTGGACTGCTTCAGATTGTAGACTCAGCATTGTCCGCTGTTGATCTGAGAGCGGAGACTCTTTCCATAAATCTGTTTGGAAAAATAAGAAAATCATTTTGTACGGCCTGGCGTCCAATGTGTCACTCAAGATGTTTATATTTACAACAGAACAATACCCCTAACCACAACTTACATGAGTCATGGCAGTCCTGTCACATCAGACTTTAGTTTCACTAGAAACAAGCGTGGCTTTGAAAGGACTTCCGGCGCTTGGCTACACCTTGATTGTAGTTTTCCTACAGCTTGTTCTAACTTGCTGGTGTGCTTGACGTCAGACCAACACTGTTGGGAGTGCTATTACTCACTAAGTTGCATTCTTGAACAGCACGTACCAGCGCATCCTTCTTTCCCAAACAGGAAGTGCTCGCCAAGACGGTTGCTAAATCATCTGCGCTACACCCCAATGCGGTGGAGTTTCCTCAAGCAGATGCAGCAGCCTGTCTCTGGACAAGTTCATCTTCTGTTTTTCCTTCCAAAGTTCACCCCCCCCGGCCCCCAGCTCTGCGTTTTTACATCAGCCTTTCATCTGTTTGTATAAACCCACATTGGGGACCAAAAAAAGAAAAAAACGAAAGTGTCTATCTATGACACCTGTTTCAAGAGCGGCCAGAGTAAATATTGGAATATAAAGTCCAAGTTTTAGAGGCAAGGACATTTTTATTTAAATAATAGAAAAAAGAAAACAGCACGAATACTAGAAATTAATGGAAAGTGTGACAAACAGACTAACACTTCAGCTCATGCTAATAAATACATTTTCTTACTGCAAAATACAAGGTTGTTTTGGAAATATAGGTACAAAGGACGAAAACAGGAAACAGTCCAAAACAGGACAGAATATTATTTGACAGCAAGAGGCCGTTTGTGCATCTCAATAGAGCCACCGTGTGGCGAATTCAAAGCGTTACATCTTGAACTTCAGGAAGAATTTAAAACAATATCGCCCCCTGATGGAGTCAGTAGTTTAGAGCCCGTGTGGCAGGCCGTTTTAACATAAAATCGGTTTCACAAGGCTGACGTTCCAGATATCTGAAATACGTTATGAGAACACATATTTCACGGAGTATGTATTAGGGCCACTCAAGAAAAAGAAATCTGAAGTTTTTCTCAGAATTATGACTTTTAATCTCAGTAGTTTAAAGTCAGAATTTTTTTTTGTGGCACTAACCCTCTTCCGGAAATATTAGTTAAGTCTAGACATCTCTAATTATATTCTGACTTAGAAAAACACTTAATTGAAGTATATGATTTCTCAAATTTGCCATTGAGATATCTTGAAAGGCATTTGTAATCTGTCAAAATTGTAATCGACTTGTAGGAAGAACAATTCAGAGTTTAAATTTAATGCAGGTATCTTAAATTACCAATTGGAGTTGTCAAAATGTAGTTGCACCTTGTCAAAACTAATTTTTTCAACAGCTGGAACGTAATTACAGATGGCAAAACGAAACCGATTTTATGATAATACGGCCTACCATAAACGGGAAACCACGGAGAAAACTACAAGCCAATCAGAACCTGTCACTACAAACCACGTGAGAACGTGCTAGCTGCTTATTGGTCAGATGTGCCGGCGGGAGAAAGCGCATGCAAAGGCAGAAGCTGTGTTCCTAGAAAAACAGACACCTTTTTGACATAACTCATTTATTTCTGAGTAGTTTTTAAAGCTAAATTATAAATGTAATTCTTAAAAACGTGTGGTGCAAAAAGTAGGTTTCCATTTATGACCAGCTATTTTGCATTCGTCTTAGCTTTGGAGTAAGTAAACCACATACATCGACCTACTTTTACTCAAACGTAAAACAATCAGCTCAAATAATAAAATAATCAACCCCAAAAACTTCTAAACTCTTGTCTTATGAAAACGCAAAAGTGCAAAACCTTTTATGTTTCGCATCTACAATGATACAAAATTTTACTTTAGTTGCTCATAGAGCAAAAATGGAAGCACAGTTTGTTTTAAAATACTTTTTGCAGCAATATTTTTAATCAATATTAAGGAACTATTGACTAAAACAAGCTCCAATTTCGTGTAAGTTAGTTTAGTTTTATTTCAAATGTGTTAAGATATTTGCACTAGAAACTAGACAAAAATACCTTGTAAGATTTAACGCTTTTGCAGTGTAGAGAAAGTGTTTGAAACCTGATGAATGAGAAAGAGGCGACAATGTTTCCTCATATAAATCTGAAGAAAAACAGGACATTTGTTTCCTTTGTTTTCTTTATTAAAAATGAAAACAACAAATGTAAATAAAAAAATACGTTTCTAAGCTCAGCATACGGATAGAAAATGGGAAAACGTGGTGCAATTACTGCACAGGTGCTGAGGTTTTAATCTGTTAAAGCAGAAAAAGATCTCAGCACACTTAAAACCTGATCTGAAATATATATATATATGCTTATATATAAATTTAATAAGGGTGTGTCCTGCAGCGAGGACCTTCATACATTCTAAGGAAAGGTACAGCTGTCGGACAAAGTACTGAACTCCGTCTCGTCCCAAAGGTAAACGAATGGTAGCAGCTCAACTAATCTCTTATGTGGACAAATCTGTCGGTTCACAAACGCAGCATGCTTTTTTAAAAAAAAAAAAAAAAAACAACTAACAATCATACAGAAGAACACGGCCAGCTCAGGCTCACACCATGACACGATGAAAAATCAGAACAGTGCATGGTTTTCATCCCTGTGCTGGTGTTTGATTCTTTTTTTTTTTTTGGTTAGTTTTAAAATCCCTGGTCCCACGCTCAACCTCAGAGACCTACACATTCCTCTCTACGAACTAAAATATCACAGAGAAGTTCATTTAGCTCAGTAATTCAGTTCACAAAGTGATAAATATAAACCATTTAATTTGATTAACTTTCATGACGAACTGGTAAAAACTAGTGATGCACGACATATCGACACAAACATCAGTATCGGCCGATTTTAGTCATTTTATAACCTATCTGTCTGTCCGATAAATAAAACATAAAACCAGGCCGGTATTAACAACCAATATTTGCTTTCATCTTGTTGGCATTTATTTCTGTCGAAACAGAAATATTTATAATATCAGTAAATATTGTTTATCAGCAATATTAGTATCCGATGTAGATATCGTCCCAGATTTTTGCATCTGTGCATCCCTTGTAAAACCCCCAAAACTCAGGTTGGAACTGCACAACCACAGACGACTCCTATCTTACTCAGTCATTGGCACATGGTTAGGTTGGAAAGTTAGGTGGAAGGAAAAAGGGTGGTAGAAAAAGGTGCACAAGCAAGTCTAAAGTCAGAGCAGAAATCTTTGAAGACTTTTTAGAGCCCGATGATAAATTCACATGATTAAAACCTCAAAAAGGAATCTATGGAATCAAGAAGAACAAAATCCAGATGTTAAAGAATTTTCTTTAAAACCTTGGCAGCGCTACAGGCTCATCTTACATCACATGTGAGTTTGGCTTTTTGAACTGAATTACTGAGATGAACAAACGTCTTAACGATATTTTCATTTACATGAAAGGACGCCACACGTCCTTTTTTTTATTGCTGGCAAATAGAGTTGGGTGTGAGCTACTCTGACCTTTCGCTCGCTTTACAAGGCATGTCAGCTCCCTTCAGGTGAGGTTTTTACATCGACTGTGGAACTACGGACAGTAGGTAGAGCCATGTGTTGTGATCCATCTCAGGATAAAAATAAAATAACACGATTCTGCCTGGAAACTGGAGACACGTCACCCTAATGCATCTAGTAGTTACTGTAAATGTTGCATTAATAGATAGTTCCCACAAGACCGGACCGGAACCAAGTTACCCCGGTATGCGCCATCTTGGTAGGCGACTGGTAAACAGCGTTACCGATGCTTAAATTAGTCTTTTTGCGTCTTTTTCTACTCTTCAGGAGGACTAGTTGAGTGTCTAGCTTTAGCACATCTTATGAAAATAGTCAACAAGTCTTTTGTGTTTTCCATTCAATAATATGATCGGGTTTCTGTATGTGTGCAGGTGAATAAAACTGATCCGTCTCTTTCTATTGCGCACAATGTAAATGTAAGCGTAAAAAAGGGCAAAAATCCTATTAATAAGATGAAAATCAGATCATTAACAACCATGTACAGTCTACTGCTTCTTTCTCTACTATCTGCTATTTGTGACGCATAATAAATAACTGGAATGTAAAATTAATTAAGTTTATTGACATTATATGATTGCAAATATGGTCACATAAGAATTAACCGCAGAGACTCTGAATGTAATTTGGATTTTTTGTTGTTTGCGTGTAGAGGAACTGTATATTTGGACGTCCTCACTTTATAGTTGCGTTTCATGCTTTGTGCAAATGAATCAGTCATGAATCTCTGCAGGTTTTCCGACAAAATGAAGTTTTTACAACAATCAGTTCAATACGCCGTTATTGACTGAGTGAACATTTGAAAATATTATTACCACTGATAAAGTGATCAGAGCAAATATGTGTTGTATTATATGGATTGTGTTTCCTCTGGACACTAACCAGCCACCAGCTAACGCTGCGTTCCAGTTGGACCCAGAACTGGGATATTTCGACTTCCCATTTGGAAAAACCAACACTAATGTTCTCCGAAGTCGGATTTCCACTTAGGAAACTGGGAGCAACTCCGACTAACCCCAGTTACGACTTGCAACTGGACCTTGTGGTTCAAAATTACCACTCCTGGCATCGACATATTAAAACGTGGTGGAAATATGTAAATTTTACGAGACACACATGTAACAAAAGTGCGTCTAACATCAATGCTACATGTAGCGCCTGAAGCTACTAACTGGAAAACTTGAAAGTTATATTTGCTTTTGGGAAGTAAAGCTTAAATTTATGTTTGGAAGAGCTTTTGCAAGCAATGCTTATGGGCGATGCCTTGTTAAAATACAGACTTCTTAACTAGCTACCTTTTCCCAGGTAACTGTAATGCAACACGAGTAGCAAAGTTTGCTCACCTTTACAGGATGTAATGAAACTTCTTTACTGTTTTATCGCCTTTGTATTTACACCCTTAAATGTAACAATATCCAAACATCGCTTACATCACTTGCACATAATTAATGAAGTGTTAAAGCTTCCTCCGTACTACCAAGATGGTGGCAGAGCACCAGGCTGTAGGAAGTGTGACGTCATGTGGGAACTATCTATAGTTTTCACTGAATAGATTCACAAATGTACAAATCTTAGGGCCATACTAAGAAAAAATAAAATTACAAGAGTTAAGTCATGTTACGATAATAAAGTCGTAATATTTTGAGAATAACGTCATGATGTTGCAAAAATAAAGTTGCAATATTAAAAGAATAAAGTCATAATGTTACGACTTTATTCTCGTAATTTTGTGACTTTATTCTTAGTATTTTTTTTAATTATTTTCCAAGAGTGGCCCTATAACTCCGTCGTACAAAGGAATAAAAAAAAGCATAACTAGTGTGCAGAGATCATTCAAAATCCACACTTTCATTCATAAACTCTTTGTTTGAACAAAGCTTCTCCCTTAGTGACATGTTTTCAGTCCAGCTTGATCAAAATCATGATCAGCCTGTTACTAAACGTGTTTAGGATAAAAATGGAAAAACATTCAAAGGTGTCATTTTGGTAAATAAGAAAGAAGAAGCGTGTAAATTAGGCGGAGGTGCTCAATGCAAACCCCTTCGCCTTAGCAGACTGACGTCTGTTTTATGTTGCGTCTGCGTTTGGGTCGGCGCACCCACACACTCACAGCCCCCCGCCCACAACACACACGTACGTTTATTTAGGATGTGGCACCTGAAAAAGCGAGGCCCTGAGCGTTGGAGATGGCGTATACACGAAGAAGGTTTTGGGTAAAGAGAGGCAGCCGACCATTTACAACATGATCACAGGCGAACCGCGTCGATGCAGGCTGACCGGCCAGCCGAGTCCACATCATGGAACGAAAGAGAAAAAGACGACAGGAAGGAGGAAGGACAGACTGACATCAGTGGAAATAGACGCGGTAGCAGACGTAAGCGCTGAGGGCCAGCGCCGTGCCCAGGCACACGTGGGCCGTCAGAGGGGACCAAGACCCCGGCACAGGACAGGTTCCCTTCTCCCGCTCTGCTCCCTCCGTCCCGTCCGCCGCTGCCGCCGCCGCCGCTGCCCCCTGCTGGGTTTTTCTCGGAGCGCCGGAGGTCAGGTCTTCGATTCCCACAGGCCCGTCCGGTCTGTCCGGAGGCGGCTCCGGGGCGGCTGGGTTTCTGTTCCTCAGCTCTGTGTCTGCTGGAGACCTGAAAGACCAAACCAGAGGCACAGCAGAACAAAGGCTTAATTTCCCTTTTAGGCGATTATTATGGTAACTGTCCACCTCAGTTGTTATAAAAATCTAATATCCCTAAAAAGATATTTGACTTGGTAATTTAATTAAACCTTCTGTCTCTTTAAAAACTCCTGCTCTTTCTGAAACTCCGCCGTCAGCACGCCATCACAACAATGCTCCTCCATGATGCCGTTTATAGCCGTTCTTAGCTCAGCAGACTCGTAGTTCCTGCGGGTGTTTGCTTGTTGCTGCTGCCACTAGTCTGGAGGAGCTGACTGGCTGAATGGTTGCCATGGAGACTAAAGGATTTCTCAAACATACGTTAAAGAATCAAAGCAAAACTCCATGTGTGTTTTAGATGAGGGAGCAGCATTGTGACATGATGTATTCCCCTCCTTCAACAGACACTTTCCCACTTGTGGTAAATCTCACGAGAACGTTTGTAAACGGCTTCATGGAGAAACACTGTGATGAAGGCGAAGTGCCAGAAAGAGCAGGAGCTTCTTAAAGAGACAGAGACCCAATTTCAAGGAGTCAAATTTCAAAGTTAAGTTTGATGACATGTGGCATTTTCTTTTATAACACTGTTACCTGATTTTGCTACAAAATGAAACTATTTGCCTAAAAAAACGGCGACACTTTAAATAGTTTGGTAACAGCGTTATAAGGTTTCACACGATATTAGGAAAACATGCGTTCGTATTAGAGAAAGTCCTGACTAAATCTACAAACAATTACAATTTGTTACTTCCTTACATAGAGGCTTAGTGCAGAGTAAATGATTTACTGAAAAAACAAAAAACAAACTTGCTTTGTGCAACGTCTGCTTCTCTACTAAAAATCATATAAATGCTGCATTAAACATAAAGCATCAACAGGCAAACTGAGCTTGAGCCTAAATAATTATCCAACATTTATTGGAGTTCAGGCACTTCTTCATGATGTGCAAAATATTGATATCACAATAAATGTGCATTATATACGTAGATATAGAAGTGGTCGCTGATGACAGATAAATGATGCAGCATCGTTTAAGCTCTACAGGAGGAGCAAAGAGTGTTTGATCTGTTTTCCACACAGCTTCTCCATTTTGGTTTCATTTCTGTCTGATGAATAAAATCTGCTGTGTGTTTCTGAACACTTGAGGTTGGATTTAAATCAACTTTAAACCTGAGAAAGATCAGGCCGTTTTTATTATCATGACCTGATGGGTAAAACCTGATTTCATGATTTTTTTATGTAATTTACAAAGTGGCTCTGATGGGGAACAATAACAACACTGTGCAGGTTATTAGCTTAGTTTATTTCAAACATAGTCAGAATATCATAATATAAAATTTTGATAACTGTTTGAAAATGAAGTATAAACTTTTTTCACATGTCTTACTTTATACACGTTGCTCTTTTTTTGAAGAAAAAGTATATATACAAACTTTTTATGCAGAAATGTGATTGTTTCAACAAAAAGTTAATTTAATTCCGTTTTTCCATTTTTATTTTAGTTAAGTGTGGTTATTATGACTTACAGCTTAAAATTTTAGCTTCTCCGACACAACAGACGAATTTAAAATGTCAGCAGAAAGTCACTAAGTATCACTGCAAACAAACAAAGCTGGCTTAAAACAAAGTGCATTGTAGGAAAGTTAAGTGGAAGGAAAAACATCTGGTGGAAAAAAGCGTCAAGTGGACTTTGTCATTTTTGTCAAAGACGACTATTCATAACAGGAAGTGTCGTGATTCGTCGACGTTAAAAATCACATTTAAAATCTTCGCTACTAGTTTCCTCATAGTATTCTTATCAAAACAGCAACGATAAACCATCGCAGGTGCAGCCGGCTCTCTAACCATCTATTGTCCTTACTGCTGCTACTCTGCGTGTCAAAAATCACCTCATGCATCTTGTTTACGTTTGCTGATTGGCCCACAAAGCCAGCCAATGGCAAACCAAATGTAATTACTGAAATAAATGAAAAATATTCTAATTCAGTAGTTTTCAAAGTGAGGGTCGTGGCCCCCTGAAGGGCCACCAGAAGGTCTTAGAGGGGCGTCAATAAAAAAAAAAAAAAAAGTAAATTTTTGTAATCAAAATCTAGTCTATTGTTTCAATTAATATTATAAAATATATGCAAAAATAATTTGTTGAAATGTTACTTCCAGGTTCTTCCTTCTGATTGGTTGCTCTTTAAACTAGCGTAGCGACTGTAAAATGGACAGAGAAAAGACTGAAGGATGTAATAATTATTGAATAATAAACAATAAAACAAGCTCAATAATTTCCATTTGTACGATTTATTGTTTTTCTCGTTTCTACCAAGAAACTCTCCTATCTGGTGTTTTGGTCTCAACTAGCCTCTTTTTCTGAATGACAATTTTGTCTACAGAGGCTTCATAATTCATGTTATTTGTTGTTTTGCTTATTTATTTTGGATATTTAAAGTATCTCCCAGTTCCAGTGATAATTATTTATTAAAATTTAAATTAGATTTATCTTTGAGAATGTGTTCTTGCTTCATATTATGTCTTTAAAATAGCCTCAAAACAGCAATATTATAATTTATCGTAAGAATTTAAAATTTGTTACCACTGCAGGCCCATTGAATAAAAAGTTTGTGAACCCCTGCACTAATTTCCAGAGTTAAAGTAGCTCTGAACCAAATTATTCAGCACTGTTATCGTTTTAAATCTTATCTACTCTGCATCTGGCCGCCTCTGTTCCTGTAAATATGTCTGACTTGAGAAACAGGAAGACCGGGAAAAAAACAGAAATAAAGAAAAACTAGTGTAATAGATGAATGTACCCCGATGGCATTCAAGAAAAAACGGTTCTGAGGAAAGGAAAGAAGATCATGAGGCAGATTACCTGAATGAAACTGACTAATAATAAATCTGGATTGAGTGCCACAGTTTATTTATAACGCCTAAATTCACACTCCAGGTTTAGAGCTGCTACTAAAAGAAATCTGTTTGTGTATTTTCTAACTAATTTCTACAGACAAGAACAAACCCCTAATAATAACTTACTCAAACTTCACCAGATAACGGCAATTTAATGCAAAAAGAAAAAGTCTGCGTCTCAATAAATAAGAATATTATTGATTATTATATCAGAAACTCAGTGTAAAACGTGAAACCGATGCTTCCTTACACACAGGGACGTATTTCTGTTCATTTTCATTTCAATGATAAACACAATCATGGGGAAGTGCTGACATGAAAGTTATCCAGCGGCTATTTACCGCCCAGCACGAGCCACAGAAGGTCATTTCCAAAGAAGCCTGCTGTTCACAAACCGAACAGTGTCCAGGCATTTCCATGGAAAGTTCAGTGGAAGGAAGAAGTGTGCTTAAAAACAAGCGCCAAGAGAGGATGGTGTAGTAGTTTTAAGCAGAGGTACATCTAAAAATAAGCTACAAAATTATTAAAAAGTTGATTAATTTTGGTAATTTAACCCAAAAATATACAGGTTCTCTACACACAAAGTGTTTTTGTTCATTTAGACAAATTTTGATCAAATTTTTATTACAGGAATGTTATATTATCTAGTGATGATATTATTGTTACACAGAGATTCGCCACAAGCCAACAAAGTCATTTCCAAAAAAACTTACTGTTCACAAACTGCTGTATCCAAGCATTCCCATTGAAAGTTAAGTGGAAGGAAAAAGTGCTACGACCATGTACGGGCCTAAACAAAACATGAAAGTTGTCCCACAGACAACTGCACGACCTGCACAAGCTAGAAAAGGTATGTTCCAAATAAACTTGCTGCAGCCAAGAATTTCCATAGAAAGTTCAGTGGAAGGAAAAAAATGGATGTAAAAAAAAACAGTACCAAGATAGGATGGTGAAGCAATTTTAACTACAATATCATGAAAAAGGTGATTAATCTCAGTAATTTCACCCAAAACTATATTAAATTCATAACTTGCATGTAGACGATTTTGGCTTAAAGTAAATTATCGTCCAATTACAAGTTCCTTATTTTCTAATTAAATGTAAAAATAACTCTCTGAAGATTTCCCAAGTCATTGAGATGCATGTGTAGATTTTTAGGCCAGTATTTCGGATGCTCACCTCAGTTGGGAAGTTTCCACACGCTGGATGAAGTCTGTGTCATCTGGGAAAAAACATGGCTGCACTCGGCCGTTGTGAGGGTCTCTGGGGGGAGGAAGAGGAGGCGGCGGGGTGAACTCTGGAGGATCATCTTCCTCATTCGACAGCTCTTTCCACGACTCCTTGGGAACAAAACGGAAAGATTCACGTTACTTTTTATTAATTTAAGAAAACATCTTAAAAAAATTCAGAAGAGAAGAAGAACCTGCCTGGAGAGAAGTGTCTCCTTTGATGTACTTGGCACCTTCAATCACGGCGAGGTAGGAGAAGCGAAGCTGGTCCGGCGTTTGTATCAAACCCATCCGATAACGGCGCATCTCCAGCAGCACTTCACGGATCCGCACCGAAGACGGGTCTTTACGGAGAGACATCTGTAAAAAATAACAGAAATACACCGCTTTTACGTCTGTAAAAATAACAAAAACGCCTTTTAAGATCTGTAAAAAATAAAATTTAAATGCCGCTTTTACATTGTACAAGATAACAGCTAAATACCATTTTACTTCTGTAAAAATAACAGCAAAACATTGTTCTTACATCTGTAAAGAATAACAAAAATATGCAGTTTTTACATCTGTAAAATTAACAGCAAAATGTTGTTTTACATTTGTAAGAATAACAGCAAAACAGCCGTCTTGGTAAAAATAATAGCAAAATGCCATTTTTACATCTGTAAGACTAACAGAAATACGCCTATATTTCATTTGTAAAAAAAAAAAAAAAAAGCAGCAAAACGACGTTTATACTTTTGTAATAACGACAGCAAACAGCAGTTTCTAGACTGAAACTTTGTCTTGTTCCATTGAAAACATTAAATTACGACTCTGCTGATGAGTCTCTACACACCAAAAGGAGGCAGGTGTCCACGAGACAGAAGGTCCCAGAGCGTCCGATCCCAGCGCTGCAGTGTACCACCACCGGCCCGTGCTCCGCATTCAGACAGCCCGACTCGCGCACCTTGAAGAGGAAGTTGAGGAAGGAGGCTGGAGACTCTGGAACCCCAAAGTCAGGCCAGGTCGTGTAGTGAAAATGTAAAATTTCACGCGTCTCCTGAGTCTGCAGGGGCAGGTCAGAGTGAAAAACGTTCAGAAGAAATCCAGCGAATGCATGAAGTACTTTTTTTTTTTTTTTGCTATGCAAATTATTTCTCAGAACTGAAAATGGCAAAGAAAAGCTGCAGTTTCAGCAAATGAAACCGAGAAAACATGGATAAGAGAAGCGAAAAGAAGGAAATTTCATATGATGTTTCAGTTCTTCAGAGATCAGATCACATACGACTTTACAGGGACGAACAACGGGGTTTCTGCAGGTTTCACCAACTCAAACGTAACACTTTTTAAGACTGTTATGAATTGAGTTTAAGGATCAGTGCTAGCGGCAGCGCCTCCCGTTTCCTGGGAAGCTTCAGCCGGGTCAGTGGATGAAAAATGTGACATTTCTGCAGTCTATTTGAGGCTCTTAGCAGCGGTTTCCTGCTTCTCATTCTCTATACAAGCTTAACCCCCAAAGAGCCGAGCTTTTTTTTGAACAAAATCCATGTAGCGTCGTACGGGTTAGCAATAGTTAGCAGCTGTTTAGCAGTAGCCTCAACGACGACGAAGTATTAGAGACATAGTGAGAGAAAAAAATCTAATAAAAATAAAGTCAGAATATTATGAGAATAAAGTCAAAATGATACAAAAACAGTAATTTTGTTCTAGTATTAATCTCATATATCATTATTCTCGTAATTTTATTTATTTTTTATTTTCTAAGACTCCGTCGTTATGTGTGTGGCGACTCAAACTTTTGCCTGACAGAAAAGACCAGTGAGAAAGAAAACTACACAGAATACACAAGATTAAATAGTCTTGCTATGACAAAATTACATATTTCTAAATGGATTTTCAATCTTTTATTTTAGAAACAGGAGTTTAAGACTTTCTAATTATGCGCAGACACCCTCAACAACAACTACAGCTATCATCACCATGTAGATTAGCCTCCTTAGCAGCTAGCATGTAGCGTCTGGACTCATTCTGATAACTCACAGACAGATTTTCCAGCTCCAGCTGTCGGACTGTGTAGTACGATTTGATGTCCTCCGAAACGAGAGTGACCTTGAAGCTGGTGTCTTCAAAGATGACATCTTTCTCCTCTCTCTGAGGCCAATATTGGGCACATTTGATCTGAACCCAAAGGAGAATGCAGGTTATACACAAGAAAGCTGAAGAAAAGGAAACGCAGAGAGACGTAGAGTTGATTTGAAAACCAGCTGGTGCTTACAGAGCCTTTCTCTATGACCCGGTTCAGCATCACGACTCCGCGGGTCCTCTGCTCCCAGACCATCTCCCAGAAATGACCACATGTACTTGGAAGGGGTCCCTAAGGAGAAACGACAGAGAAAACAACCATTTAACGACGTAAATGGGCAAATATGAAGGTCTTGTCTGATCATAAATCCTTTTGGATTTAGTGTTTTTACGAGAAGCCTTTATTTGCCTAGTTTTGTGCATTTGTGATGTTATGAAAGCAGGCATTCTTTCTTTTGTGTGAAATTTTAATCAAACTTTCAGTTTTTGTTTAACACAAAAAGGAAAAGGAACGAAAACGCTGCTAACAAATCTACCGATCCGAATCGGTAACTAAACTAAGTCCTCGGCTAGGGTGGACATTCATCGTTTATCGTGAAAAACTTCTTAACATGATAAGAATATCGACGTATTATTGTCTCAATAAATTTCACTTAATTATATCATGTGAAAAACAACTGACAGGATTATCAAACATGTTATTTTTACCATTTTCTCCACTGTTTGTTTCACAAAACTATCAAATATCAGTAAATCCAAAAATATGATTTAATGCGGTTAGTGTGTGCAGTTGTAAATCACACTTCTTCAAGTAAATGGCGTCCTGAAGGACGTTTTTAAATGGAAATGTTTTTCAAGAACAGTACTTGTGTTTGTGGCGCTACGAATGCTATGCCATACGGTTACCAAATAAAAAGCAATAAATAGCTTTTTGGCCAAAAACATTTTCATTATCACAATAATATCACAATAAAATTCTTAGATCCATTAGAGAAAAAGAGGAGTTATTGTGCCAATCACAGCAAAGTTCTGCAACGAGCTGGGCGCAGGCACTGAGAGCGAGAGCTGAGCAGCAAAAAAAAAAAAAAAAAAAAGAAGGTGGAGAGAACAAACTATTAGTAGAAAATTCATCTATTTGTTTATTTTTCCATAAAGCACATCTAAAATATTTTAAGGAAAATGAAGCTAAAATACCTAGCATGCATCTTGACATGCTATTGGTTGGCGTTTGCGAAGCAGCCAATCCATGAGCTCCATTTATGTTTCTTGCCGCTGACTGGCTGAACCTCCAACAGTGGAGATGAGGAAGAAAGTAGATGTTAGCTTCTGTGCTAGTGCTAACACAGTTTCCAGTGCGCATTTTAATACATATTTGGTGTTTAAACTACTAAAATACGCATTTTTAGAGGGGGACTCGAGTATTCACAGATATTAAATATTCGCGGCTTGGCAGGAGTTCACTGTATTAACCAAGAAACTTTGGTAAAACTTATATTAACAACTTTACGGCTGTATTTCAGAATCGCATTTTAAACAGGGCATATTTCACATTATTGACATTCTTGTATGGAATAGCTGTGATACTTTTAAAAAAGAAGTTGAGTTGTTACATGATTTCCTGTAAAATTTAATAAATTACTTTAAATTGTCCAAGTCAGGTTCCATTCATTGTAAATGAGGCAGGTTCAAACACAATCTAATAGAAAATAAAGCAAAAACTACAAGTATGGCAGCAAGAACCGACATAAAACCTACAAGACCAAATAAGTAAAATATATTGAGACAAAGGAAAAGACTACGACCGGTTCAGCTAAATTTGAAGACGGCTCTGATCCAATCCAGGATACAAATCAGGTCCAGATTAACCTAATGTCTAAATAATCTGAGTCTCAGACTGACTCTGGTTTTACACCTCAGTTAGTTGTGAAATCTGATCTTTCACTTTTTACGACTTCCAGAGCAAAAAAGAAATGTCTGCAGCTTCCTGTCCATCTGTGTCACTTGAATCCGTGTTCAGATATCCGCACACAGCTCCGAGTTTGGCGCTGCAGCTCAGACAGTCGTTAAATTTTACAACCTTAACAACAAACCGACGACTCTATGACGCAGGAAAAGAAATGTCTTCCACACACAACTAACTGGAACTGAACTGAAACGGGTTACGAACCAAATCATCAACAAGCCAAATCAAAACATGCAGCATGCTAATGTTAGCCTAGCTCGGGGATCTGTAACCTTTACGACCTAAGAAGGCATTTTGTGAAACAAAAAAAAAGCTTGTTCAGAGGCACAAATGTCACAACCGTTACCTGATTGTGACATTTGAAGCACAATGTGGTGAGGGTACCTGAACCGAAATGCAAGCCACACTTTTTAGATTTTTTATTTATAAATCATTTTTACCACCATGTTTCTTCCATAAATATTTGTATTTTTGTCTTTTCCCTACATTAAATCAAACTAAATACTTTCTAACAGTTCTGAAGAGACAAAGTTAATTCAGGAACTGTGCTGCTCATGATGTCAGCATGTTGGAGCAGCTCTGATATGTTAGTTCTCTTTTGTTCAGAACTTTTTACCGTTGCATGTTTGGGCAATCGCTACCTCTGGTTCTGGATGCTGTGATCTGACCTTTTACCATCAGATACTTTTATTCATTCTAGTATAACTTAGCAATAGAGGGTAGATAAGTCTAACAGATTACAATATTCTCAACATTCTTTGAACATAATACTGGAAAAGTTACAATATGTATTTTAAAAGAAGCTCAATTTATTTTTATATAGAAGCACAACTAATATCATCTGGAAGAGCTTCACATCCAAACAGATCTAAATACAGAATCCAGTTCATGCAAACCAAGGAATTTATGTGTAAAACCATACTACTTTTAGGGATGAAACGGTTAATCGTGATTAATCGATTATTGAAAAAACCCGATCGATTAATCGCTAACTGGAGTACAGATTCAAAAAAATACAATTTGCTGTAAGGTAACACTCAGAGCAGCAATTAAGCCAAAACTGTGCAAAAATCTATATATTTTTGCATTTAAGATTAAAAACAAAAGTTTGTCTGTAAATGTTTTACCCAGAACTCCTAAAGTGGCAAAATTTAAACTTCAAATTCTGCTAAAAAACACAAAATCTCCTATTAAGCACCGTTTCCTATCTAGTTATTAATCAGTTAATGCAAAAATTAACCAACTAATCTACCAAATAATCAGGTGTTCATTAAAGAGATGCTGTTATTGCATTTCAATGTCAAATTTATTTATGTAGCACTTTTAAAAGGTTTAAAACTGCACCAAAGTGCTGAACAAAAGTTATAATAGAATAAGTTTATGAAAAGAGAATGAAATAATACAAATATATATATGATAAAATAATAAGAGTAATAATAACTAAAAGTAAAAAAATAAAACGTCACAACAGGAGAGTTACAGTATCAGGCCTCGATTAAATGCCGAAGAATAAAAATTTGTTTTAAGAAGTGATTCAGGCAATAAAGTGTGAAATAAAATTGTTTGTTTTGTATCTTTTTAATGCTTTTCTAATCTTGCATAAAAACGCTCAAGTGGTTAAATGAAAAATCTGCAGTGTAATTTTTTTTTTTTATCCGATTAAATCGATTTATTGTCCGAATAATCATTAGTTGCAGCCAATATGTCACATAATCCAATGTATTCTTACATTTTACTGAAAGGTTTGCTTAAAATTTTTAAATTACTGTCAGGCTGTGCAACATCACAGAAAAGTTTCATTATAATACAAAGAGATATTCTGAGTAAAGGCTGCGTCTCCCTCAGAGCGCAGCGAATCTCCCTGGATGCTCACCTGAGTAAGAATATATTTCCTCTGCGCCTCTTCTGCAGTTATTAGGCTGGCGTTGATGTAGTCGTTTGGACCCAGCTGCAGGCAGATTCTGCTGTGGTCAACTGCAGAACGGAGACAGAAACAAACAAAAGTAACAAGACACTTCATCTGGTTTTCGTTTTTCAATTTTAAATCGATAACAACCCTCCCACACAGCGTCCCCCACTGGCTGTGAGAGAAGGGCGTCGCTGGTCGGACTAAAAACAGACGCCGTGTGAATCTCACCCAGAGAGGTACCAGCCCAGGGATCTTTTTCAGATAAAAACGTAAAGAGAACTACTTGGTTTCGGGTTCCTCATTTTCACATCTCGTTAAATGCGAATATGAAAAACCGTAACTATTTGCAACGCCGGCTGCACAATTTTGCATGGCTCATTCAGTGTGAAGAGAAGAGGAAACCACCAAAGTTCAAATGTTAAACTCTGTCAGTTTATTAGAAAATAATATTGAACAATAACATTTACTCTGTTTGATTAGGTGGAAACATAACGGCAGTTTAATGGAGAAAGGATAATGAAGCAATAATCAAACTAGTAAAGTACAATTAGTGGTTTTCTTAGTTTCCTATTAAATGTTTTGTGAATTTTATATCATTTATTTCTTTTAAAAGGGTTTTTAAAAACAAAAAAACAAGAGAAAACATGCATATATAACCAAGACCAAAGTAATTAACTTAGCACTACGTTTCTGTTTGAAAAAAGAGTAGAAAGGAGTGAACTTATTTAATGAAATATATTACTTACCAACTTAATAATGATCAGAAATTTGTAATTAAAACCATAAAGAACCAACAAAAAAATAACAAAATGACTCTCATAACAAGACAAGAAAATCTACTAACCCATAAAAACATTAATTATTCTGATACAAAGTCGGAATAATTACCAACTCCTTGTTAATTTAACACATTAAAAAACATAAACCTGGGTAGATTTTGTGTAAAATGATTTTTAAAATAGGATCAGGACTCTACCTTTAAATAATTATTACTCTGCCAGAGGAGAAATGGGAGCAAGCAGCTGCAACGATGTTATTGGTCAAATGAAAACACGACACGTCTCAGTTAGGACTGATACTTAAGTTTGTTTTTCTTAAAATCTGACCAGGTGAAGAAAGGCGAAGAGCAACTCACAGGGGCTGACGTCCCGGTAGCGGTTCCGAGTCTTGTTTTCGGGAAATTTGGCAACCTTGCATGGTAATTCACAAGACTGCTGGCGAATGTCCTGTGTAAAAAAAACAAGCCAAAGAAATGGTTTTACAAACAGCATTATATTATTTTTATACATAGTAATGTGACTGCAATGTTTGAAAAATCTAAATTTATGCATGTGTGCAAAGAAAGTCCTGTGCAGGGGGGAGGAGGTTCTTCCTTCCTAAATTTTGTCCTACTTGTCACGTTTGTCATGTTGAAGAATTTTATGTAAAACATAGATAGAAACGTGGTGCTCATAAGTTTACTAAACACTGATCATGGGTGTGAATATATACAATTTTGTCCTTCTGAGATTTATTTTAATCATTCTTTTAACAGGGTGAGATGATTTTAACCATTTAAAGTTCTAACACAGCCAGTTTATAGAGTGAATTGCATCTCAAAAAAATCTAAACCTGTCCCAATATACCCCAAAACATAAACCTCTGGTTATATAAATCTTTTAAAAAGCAGAAATTTCTACAATATCACCAATTGGTCTAGTTCAAGGCCTGTTAATTATCATGATTGATTGCGGCTAGTAGCTTCTCTTACAGACTCCAAGATTGAAACAACTGAACACAGGCTATTCAGATGTGACACCAATGATCCAACAGAACCTCTACAACTGACCTCAACCAGGTCAAAAATCTGTGAGCTGTGCATAACTATCCGGAATAATAATACGGTTTTTGTTTGTTTTTAAGCTACTTAAATTGCAAGATATACAATTATCTTGCAAAACTGTTAGAATAAATAACTAGAAACCCAAAATTAATATAACACCCACGGTTATTCAAATGTAAATAGTGTATGTGGCGAGAAAAAAACAAGTCATTAGCTTTAAAGAAGGTTTCTATTGACAGAATAAGATTATTAAATGAGATTAAAGACTACAGATTAAAGCTCTGTGATGGGACGTACTTCAAAATACATACACACAGCAATAATAAAACACAATAATAATAAGACTGTCCCTAAAACATGAAATCTTCGCCCTCGGCTTAATGTTTCCCCACCATGATCAGCAGACAGTTCAAACCTCATATACGGAGTTCCAAGTCCCATTTTCGTCGATTTCCCAAAACTCGGCTTCCATCGCTGCCGGCTGTTCTTGTTCCCGAACCCGAAAGGTAAAACCGCGGCTTCCCGGTAACAAAGCCGTAGTAAACTGTAGTTAAGCAATTTCCTGCGTTAGCTCCTAACTGTCCGGCTGCTGGTAGCTAGCAGTAGGGCTGCAGAGATCGCTGCCTTGGCCTGTTCTTTAGCGGAAACACGCCGCTAGCTCCTCCTACGCAGCGTAGCTGCCGTCGTTGGCTGGCTAAAAAAAGAGCAGAGTGAGGTTTTAAAGGAATTAGCAAGCTGTTCTGTGATATTCGAAGTTGATTTACAAGTTCTCGTCATATTCGGAGTACAGCTCCATTAGTAGGAGGATCCGCTTACCATTCTTACAACAATGGCAAAGACTGACGTGCGAGGGCGCGCGGAGGCATCTTGCTTCTGGAAAGAAACGCGTTCGATTTGTGAGGGAGCGCGCACGTAGGTTTACGTTGAAAGTCTGAGTGGAAAGGTTACGTCGTCGTGTCCGCCATATTGGGAGTGGAATGTTCTCTTTGAAGACTGTATGTTTGAAACCCAATTTTGAGAAACTTATATATATATATATATATATATATATATATATATATATGCATGGAGAGAGATTGCAGCAAAATGCGTGACCAGTTCAGGTGCATTTGTTACCTTCCTTAACAGGTAATCTAATAAACTTGTATTTGGCAGAAACAACTGACTCACAGTCAAACTGAGAGCATGAAAGCGTGTCACGCTAAATCACATGTCGGTTAAGGCAGTGCAGCAACTTAATACACCTCCAACAATTAAATCTGTCTGTTAAGGCCTTAGATCCCTCTCCACAGAGCAGAGTATGAAAACAAACACCAGAAAGAATCAGAATGTTGTGTTTCTCTGACACATTGTAGAAGGAAGCACTTTAAATATTGTGACACCCTCAGCCCACATAGCGCTGAAGGTGTCATGAGTGCTGAGGTTGGTACTTCTTCTACCAAGATAAAGTGTTAAGGTTTATTTTTGCTGATAACAATGAAGCAGCTCTGTTTGGTTCGATGAACCAAACCATCAGCTTCTGAAAGGCAGGAGATGGAGGGAGAAAACAGAAAAATGGAAAGCACTAATCTCATTACCTTCTTCTCCTGGCACGAGAGAATAATCATCTCTTAGTGAAAATCGGCAGGAGGGTGACGACAAAAAAAAAAATCTATTGCACATTCCACCATTTCATTTTCCATGTAATTAAATCAGTTAAATGTTATAAAAACATGTAAACTCCATCAATGACTAAGAGCCATTTGCATTTTTAATCAGGACAGATTAATTCTAATAAGCGCGCTGGGCTAAGGCGATGACAGAGCAGGCCTATTGTGTGTCTGTCACACTCATTTAATTCCATCATTATGCCCCATATCCTATTATGATAATTGGCTTTTCATTCTCAATCAACAACCAGTCAAGGTTATTAAGTAATAATCTCTGATTAAACCACTTTTAACCTTAAATACGGCAAAACTTTACAAGCTTACAACCAACAAGCACCTGATGACGCATACTGATGATTCAAAAACACACCAGAGTTTGGTTAATGCAAAATTGCCACTTGCTTCAGTTGGCAAATGACTGTCAAAAGGCTCAATGTATATGGTTAGTATAAAATGTAATGCAAACACATGAGACTGAGGAAATAGGCATCTCATTCCTCCTTACATTGTGTTGTAGGGGAGATGTTCATTCCTCCTCTGGGCAATCACTCAAAAAACCCCAGAAACTTCACCTTTGGTTTAATGTTAGTTTACTTGTGCAGCGTGATTTTAGTTTTGGTCGTAGAACACTGGAACAACGCTCAGCAGGTTGAATGAAATGACATCAGACTTATATAGCACTTTTCAAGACTCTCAAATATGCTTTCCGATGAAATCAGTTATTTCCATTCCCCCACATACTTACGCTCTGCTGACGGCAAGTTACTGCATTGTAGCCACAGTTGACAGAAGCGAGGATGCATCGGACCTTCTGACTAAAGCCAGCAGGCAAGGTGGTTGAAGTGTCTTGCCCAAGGACACAAAGGTAGACACAGTCAAGGTGAAGGCTCAATCAGCTGCAGGGCAAACTCCTGCCTATGTTGCCACCATAGCCTCTTTGTCACAGATTCTGTTCATAACCTTTATGGACAGAATTCCTTGGCAAGGCCAAGTTATTGAGGGGATCCATTTTTTTGAAGGATGGCAGCTGGGTTTTGTACATGAAGTGGTTCTGTTGGCTTAATCAGATCATGATCTCCAAATTTTGCTTGAGCAGTTGACAAGAAGCGGCCCGGATGAGGATCAACCCCTCCAAATCCAAGACCATGGTCTCAAGAGTGCTTTCTCTGAGTCAGGGAAGAAGTCCTGCCCCAAGTGGAGGAGTTTAAATATCTCAGGTCTTGTTCATAAATGAGGGGAAAATGGAGCAGGAGATTAATAAGCGGATTAGTGCTACATCTGCACTGATCTGTCGCGGTGAACCAAAAGCTTTGAGTAATGATCGAAAGAACGAGTACGATGATACAAGCAGCCGAAATGCATTCCCTGTGTGAGTGCTAAGTGAACAGGAGACCTCTCCAAAACCTGGAAACAGACTACAGCACAAATAAGACCAAAACAAATTATGTGTCTAGCGCTAGTGGGAGAAGTGGCTCGTGGTCAGACGTGGAGTGAAGAGGAGGTAAAGACCCTCAAACCGATAGTGTCAGATGGAAGTATGTTTCTAAAATCTTTTACAACTCCATTTTTGTTTACATTTTGTGAAGAAGGAAGTTGTGCTCAGTGTCTTTGTCAGAGGTTTTAGGGCATTTCCTTCAGTGGTTCTTGGTGGAGCAACGCCACAGGTGAGAGTGTAAACAGGTTGTTGAAAGGGTTTGGTTCGTTTGACGTAGTGCAGTGTGGAAGCGAACTGCACCAGCTGAAAATGTAACAAATGTTGCAATTTCGGTTTCTAATCAATTCGAGTCTACCGAACTATCAGATATGAAAACACCCTAAAAGAGATTTCCTACACTGGAAAATCCCACTTTTGTTCCTCTTATTACAAATGTTCTTTAGCCTTACTGAGTAAGTTAGCAACTCTGCTTGGGGTTTACCCTGCGCTTGCCTCCTTTGTTTATCTGTCATGTCAGCATCATGTCAAGTAACTGACAGCGCCAAAAAGGTAAGTGAGGGAGAGACATCAGAGAAGTCAGAGGTTTATGGTTGAATTATGTGAACCCTGTATTGATAATGGATGTGGCAGCTACAGGACATGGTGATTCATACAGCCAACATGTTACAACGTGACTAAAAACTCTCGCTGAAAGACAGGAAATGCAAAAGCACGTGAGTCACCAATAGACAGTAGATTATTATGCTTATGACTCCGATAAATCACTTAGACCTGATTTAACGTTGCCCTTAGAATATCAATAGTAAATATATGATCTAAATATAATTTTTTGTGGACATTGTTCATTGGATCTGTTATTTTTCATTGCCACGAAGTGATTAGTATTATATTAAAACAGTTTCTGTGATATTTTTTGAAGAAACCAAATTAAATTAGAACTGATAACAAAACATAGTTAACAGTGTGTGCGCTTACAGCCTTATCTTAAAATTATGGTAAAAATTACAATTAAGTTGCAAAACGAAGCACATTTGAGCTGTCATGAGCTATCATGCATAATATTAATGTCAGGATGTAGGGCAGCGGATGCCAGTCAAGCCAAAAGATTGCAGATCTCATTCTTAGCTCAGTTACAATACTGCCATGGTTAAGCCTTGTGGCATTTCTTCGAAATTGTCAGACAGGAAACACTACTTTCAGCTTTTTCCTGCGACCACAATCTGATGTTAATGATTCTGTGCTTCTCACTAAATAATAGAAAAGTACAGAGCAAACCTCTGTGAAAATCCCAAAAAAAAGTCCCATACGGTTCATCTTGGTAATGTAATTTACAGAACACAGAAGAATTATGCATAATCATGACTAATTTCAACCAATAAAGGAATAAGAAAAGAACAATTATTAAAGTTTTCTGAATGACAGAATAATGTGATTAAAATTTGCTTGGTATTTTTTATTACCCTTTCAAACCCAATGAATTGGTTCAAACCTTCTCCTTCTACAAGCCTCTTGAAGATTGCCAGAATTTTGACCCATTCCTCCTTGCAGAATTTGTGTAACAGTCATGTTTGCAAGCTACCTTGCTCACTCACATCTTTTCAGGTTGGTTTACACATTTTCTTTTTTTTTTAAGGTTTTGTTGGTTATTACAGTTGCTAGACTGTCAAAACAGTTGTCAGACAGAAAAGCAGGTTGCAAAAGAGGGGAAAGACATGTGACATAGGCCTGGCACTCGAACCCGTGATGGCTGCTGACTAAAGCATCCATGCAAGGGTCACGCTTTACCTCTGTGCCACCGCCGCACACTATTGTAGTTTCCAAAATGTAAGATATTTGTTCCTGGGTACATTTGCAACTCATATTATGCAATTTTAGGGTATCCTCCATAAAACTTAGCAAGTTTTATGGAGGCTTAAAAAAATCAAATCCTCTCCATGGTCTGTTCATCCGCTTGCCATCTGGAAGGAGAGTCCATAGCACCCACTGCAGAACAGCCAGACTCAGAAATAGTTGTCTCCCACTGGTCATCAGATTGCTCAACAATCCCATCATGAAGACTGTCTGAGACTGTTTGAAAATAGTAATTATTATTTGTATATTATTTAACTATAGGCACACTTGTGTTTTTGTGTGTGCTCCGGTGGCCAAGCGAGGACATCTCATTGCCAATTTTACTTACGTTTCTTTGTCCAATGACAATAAAAATAAGTCTCAGTCTAAGCCCTATGCTAGGAGTGCTAGTGCCCTTACATAAAAACACACACACAAAAAAATATTTTTTTTGTTGAAAAATTTTAAAAGCTGACAGAAAATCTTAAAAATTGACTAGGTTCTCATATATTATTTGACGGCATTGTAGTACATAAACACACAACTATAGTCTTAAAAAGGCAAACACGCAATAAATACAATTAAAATAACTTCAGTTAAATCCTAAATAATCAACCAGTGGATCTTAGTTAGTCTCTGACTAATTGGGCAAAGCCATTGCTTAGTGGCCCCAGACCTTCAGGGGACCCTATAAATGGCTGAACTTTAACACAGACTCTAGATCTAGAATTTTAACATTTGTTCTTTGAGAATGACATTCTTATTGAATTTGATTTAATAGTTTTAGCATAGATAAATTAATCGACTTTAAGTTGTTTAACATTTAAATCTAAGATCTGAAGGAGCTGGCAGGTTTACTTTGTAAATGCAAAGGATGCTCTTCATAGTTGGACTGTTGTATTAACACAGATGTAATCTGAAGCTATGAGTTTAATCTTTGTGTTTGAGCTGGGTTTGTTTACAAATACATTTCAGCAAATAAAAACCGATTATCCCTGATTGGCAAATTAAAAATGATCCCCTCTCCCAGATTCCACCAAATCTCTATTGACACACCACTGGTGGTGGTGATATTCTTAATAGGAAGAGCGGGGCCCTAAATCATATTTCGACCTAAAAACCATTGGGTCAGTCCTGGTGACATTTAAAATTAAAATAAATATGGAAGATGATAAATATTTCTATGCTTAAATAAATATTATTTATTTAAAATTCAAGTATTTCTAATATTAAGGTTTCTGAATACATAGAAACTTGGTGCAGCTTGGTGCAATATTTTGATTTATTTGTAGTAACTGCTCATTATTTATCCAAGCAAATGGAGTATTCACAAGGAATACTCTAAATGAAAAATAACTGTCTAAGTTATCGGACAGTGATCGGTGTGGTTCATTTATATTAACTTTATCAAGTTGCAAGCACAGACACAGAGTGCATGAGTTAGGCACGTGTCAAGTGCATGCCAGAACATGTACTGAGTGAGAATGTTGAAATGTAAATGCACATGGCGCACATTATTATTTATTCACAAAGATGTAGGTGCTCTCATCAATGCAAACCTCTGAAAGCATGACCACAGACTGAGTCATAGTCACGGTGTGCATTGAGCGTGCATGAGCCCATCGAGCGGTGAGGCTTTTATTTTTGACTATTGCCTTTGTGCATTATTCTCCAAAAATTAGCCCTCATTGAGGGATCATAAATGCAAGTACAGGTAAACCTGCTGTACAAGAGCCAAATCATCCAGTTTGAGTGAAAAGATGAGGGCTGCTCAACGCCAACGCGTGCAGACGGTGGGATTGGTGCACATCCCCAGCTTTGCGCCCATTTCAATGGATCAACTATAAACTAGTCTTTACTATCACTCCTACTAGTGTATAAAAAACCCTGATTAAAATAAATTAACAGTTTTGCCTGTCAAGTAAAGCCCGACAGCCTGCAATGCTGATAATACACTGGGAAAACCCTAAAAAATTTTCAGCGTTGTTGTAGATGTCTGTGGGTAGGTAGGAAGATCTCCTGTAGTGTTCTGTATTACAGCAGATGTTGTGTAATAGCCTCATAAAGAGGATGCTCAGGGTAAAGAAGACGCTTTTGGAGTACTGGCTTCTTTCTCTGTGAGAGGCTTTTTTGTCCATGTAGAAGGAAGACTTATTTTACAGTAAATATTCAGACACTCAATAACCTGAGCCAGTCAGCATCTGTAGAAGGTATTTTGTTTTTGTCCAGTTGTTGGTTTGCACAAAACATCCTTGGTTTACAAAAGAAAGATGAAGAGTATGATGGCTGGACATTCCCATGCTGTTTATACTTCTGTAGAAAGTGAAGGCTGGGGTGGGTGGGCCCTGCATCAGCCGAGGCAACCCTGATGCAAGTGACGGCTGAACCTTTAATCTCTGCAGCTCCTTCCCTCTTCACAGCAAAATGCTTCTTATATCAACCCACTTAGATTCCTTCGTCTAAAATTAGCAGTGGAGAGAGGAAAGCTGTCAGCGCTGATTTGGCTGGACAGGTAGAGGAAGAATTTATTAATTTTCTCACAGCAAGGGAAAGTGCTTTTCAAGGTTTCACTTGAAATGTTTTTTTTTTTTTTTTCACCTACATTCATGTGCATTAGTGTCTTGTTTGAAAGGTTACTCCACAGCAGATGCTTTTTTTTATTTCCCCAGCCGAGATGTAATGTAGTAAGGTAAGTAAGGTGTCTGAAACATGAGTTCCACTTTATCAAACGGAAAAACCTATAATTTGTCAACTCTAAAATGCTGATATTGTGAGTTACACGTCCCACCTTCGCCGTGTCACCCCCTTTACAAGCAATTTCACTTTAACTTTCTCTAGACCTAATAAACCCTTTCGTTTCACAATCAGGCCTCATTAAAGCGCCGCACATTTTACATTTTACTCTCTATTTATCTGTAAAGAAGACTTAATAAGTTCCCTCTTGAGAGCATACGTGGGGGGAGCGTTACTAAGGGGACGCAGAGAGCTTCCTCTGTTGCTTTGTGGCACTGAGGCCTGCTCCATTATGGTGAGAGACAACAGCTGTCTTTACCTTTGGCAGGCAAACAGACTCATTAAGGGCGGCCATGTTTGTTTTTGTGCCTGATACCTAGCCCTGAGCAAACATTGCCATATCTCCACTGCGCAGTGCTTGCAGTCTCAACATTTCCTTCCCTGTAGGAGTAGGAAGCCTGGGTACTCAGGTTTTTTCTTCTGTAGTTTTTTTTCCTCCCCATAACAATTTCTGACTAAGCTCCCAATTTCTTTCTAAGAATGCAAGCCTGATTGAGAAATCTAGCTGATGTTTTGAGCTGATAAAAAGCCAAGTTATAAGTAACACATTGTAGTATGCTTAATATACATAATGTAAGCCATTATGCTCCCTGATACCACTTCTTCTGGTATGTCACAAGAAAGCCTTCTTTGTTTGTTGCGGCGCAGACAAAATAATGGCACCGTTATTTGGTCGGCTCACAGCTAACAGCTCGAATTTGCAGTGAAAGGTTTCATTCGCATATTTTCTCTCCTCTCAGCAATGTCTACGTCTTGAGTGACAAGGCAGGTTGAATTCATAAGCCTTTGACAAAAATTCCATTTAAAAGAGAAAATGGCATTGAATGTCATTCCATTACTGCAGATGGCAAACATGGGAACATTTTAACCCAGAAGGCATTCATATTAACATACACAAAACAGCAGAGAGACTCTATTTTTTTTTTTCTAGGTGGCTGGGGGGACGGCTTTCCTCTACTCAAAAATATACAGTGCTGGAACATTTCCAGTCAAAGCCTTCCAAGAGCAGCACTCTAAACATGTACTCACTTATTTGATTTCATTTGTCAAGCCCAAAGTCACAATGCATTGTGAAATGAGCTCTTAATGTGGAGTAATGAGGCTGTCAAGGCAAAGTCTCTGCTTGTTTGAGTTTGACTCATGTTGTTGATTCAATTAAATCAGCTGAAGTCAAGTTGGCCCCAGGCCTGATCAGTAATGGTTGACCTCATTCAAACAATGCCCCTGACATACTGAAACAATAAGAGGAAGGACCTTGAGTCAGATGCAAAAGCAAACTCTAACCAAAAGCGATAAGGTAGAAATATTACAATGATGTCACCCAAGCATTTGAAGAGCTGCAAACATGCAAGTAAAGTTCCTTCCAAAAGGATCTGTAGGGTCTGAACTTTTTCACATGTTATCGGGCAGTAAACACAAACATCGACGCATATAAAATGGGATTTTAACTTGCTCTATTGAATATTCGTAACGTGAAAAGAAAATGAGGGATGACTTACAATTTTAGAGACAAAAAAAATCTGAAAAGTATACCAGAGAATCTCAAATGGGTTTTGGTCTAGACCAGCTTTGAATTAAACCATTTTATTGCTCTGGTTCAGGTCATTAGGGTTGTTCTCCTGCTGGAAGCTAAACTCCAGGCTCAAGTCTTTTGCTACTTCTAACAGGTTTTCTTTCAGGGTCACCACCATCCAGCTTACTATCAACTCTGAGCAGCTTTTCCTCTTCATGCTGAATAAAAGCATCCCCACAGCATAATGTTGCCACCAACATGTTTATTCTGGGGATCATATTATTGGTGTGTGTTTTCTGCCACACAGAGTTTTGCAGTCAGGCCAAAAACTGATTCTGGTCTCATCTGACCAGAGAAGCTTCTGCCACATATTTTGTCGTGTTCCATAGTCCTGATGCTTTTTTTCCACTAATGTTTTTGAACAAACCTTCACATCTGTATAATTTTCCCACCACTTTGCAGTTACAATACTTTGTGTTGGTTTATCACAAGAATACTACTAGAATAAATTGATTTTTAGATAAAGTTATGGGATTATGGGGAAAAAAATATCAAGATGTTTGAATGTTAGTAGTGGCTAATTCCAGGCTGTTTCTGTAATATTTTTAGTTACTCTATGTGCATCATCTGACAGGACCCCTATCTTGACAGCAATGTGGTTTTATGTTCTTTTGGCAAGATAATAAAAACACAAAACATGTTCATGTTTTTGTACTAATCTGAGACTGCAAGTGAAGCATAAACATATTCATATACTATCTGCTAAACCACATGCCTGAAAAACTTAACTTGGCCCCTCCTTTGGAAAACTGAAAACATTGGTCCTTGAGCTTTTACAGATAAAGCTGCCAAAAAAAAAGACTTCAAATCCAGCTGCCCCTTTTTCGTCTTTTCAGAGGTTTACTCTGTCTTCAGAAGCCTAAACAGATTTATTTGGATGTTGAAATGTCTGGAATCTAAATCATGATACAAACACTCCCAAGGCAATATAAACAACCTCTGCAGTTGCAGTTTACGTCCACATTTCTGAGCAATAACATGAATGCCAAAGGCAAAATCACCCCTCAATTTTTTTAAGGGCTTCCATTGTCACACTTCCTAACAGATACCATTATTTTGTGTGTGTAAAAGAGAACATGCATCTCTATGTAGCTCCTACAGCCACAGACAGTTAATCAGGTTTATTTAATTTGCAGACAACTATATATATATATATATATATA